>JACJUY010005588.1:0-58537 GCA_014220935.1 Platorchestia sp. MABIK | reverse complement strand
AAATGTGCAAGATATAGATTGTTTTGCACGGGACTCTGGTAAGGAGCAAGGCTGGATTTGCGACAATCTATTGCGAAGACATCAAACTAAGCCTATCGAGTACAGTCGATTATGAAACCGCAATTATGTTTATTTAATTATGGCGTTTCATTTTACGTTGAAAAAACGAAAAATAAAATTAATTATGATTCTAAACGCTCTGCGACTACTTAGTATTAAATTATTAAATCATAAATGATAAAAATTTTTAGTTATTATAATTAATACATTGAATCAATGCTTTAAAAAGAGATCCTGCCCCCCCCCCCCTATCTTCTTCCCGAATATTTTCGGCTGGCTGCGCCACTGTCACAATGTGTTGTGTCACATTTTACGCATTATACTTTTGGAAACGAACGGTCTTCTTAATGTTAAGATGGTTTGAAATTCAGAGTTGATTTTTACACTGAATTTATTGGAAATAAACCTTTTTATGTCCAATAAACATTAGAGGGCAAGTCCACCACATCAGCAAACCGACACATTTTAACATTGAGAGACGGGTTCATGAGTGCAAATATTTGTTTCAATGTTTTATTTCATGGCATGCAATGTTTTGTTGGCCTCATGTAACAATTTCTCGTTTTTGTCTCTTATGAGTGTAAGGTGGCAGCGTTATTTAGGTGGTAAATTTCACAAATTGATCCATTATTGTAGTGGAATGTTTTGGATAACATTAGGCAATTTTTTTAGCATTTTTCTTTTTCCTGACTTCGATAAATTCTTTTGTGTCAGCATCATTTATGTAGGAAATATAGTGAATGTGTGGTGTGGTAAAGCATTTTCTCCCAGCCAGTTACTTGGTATATTAGTTGATACTTAACAATAACTCTAATTTTTTACCATGTTGACTTTTTAGCCTTAGACACAAAATTATTTACATCTACCTATTTTATTTTCAAAATTATACCCTGCTATCACAAAATCCTATGGTCATACTTCAGTGTATTTGAATGCAGAGTGACATTGGGCACCACGATCATGCGGGATAATTAGAGAAACACCAAATCTGGAGACCCATGTGCTGATGAACGATGTGCTACGATGTTGGTTTGAATATCGAGGATTGGAACAACTTCGAAACTGTAAACCTGTTAATGATAACTGGTTAGTAAGAATGTCAGCACGATGAAGACAAGAGACCCACTAGGTCGAAATGAATGGTCAAACTTGTGACCTAAAAAGGAACAGCTCTGCAAAGCAGCGCGGGTATGCACTGTGACTTTGCTAGATTGAGAGTCGTAACAATGTTCCACAAATCACTCAGTATTTTACTCATAGATGGTTAAACAAAGTGTTTAGAAATCAAACGAAATGTTCTACGTATAAACAGTGGTAGTGCTGGATTGCAACATTACGAAGAGTCGCATGTAAGTATAATACATTCGTCGTGGTCTATTTGCGTAACAATAAGCTTCGTCTGAGAGGGAAAATTTTAGCGAATTGTGTGTTTTAGATGTTAGAAAGTCCTGGAGTTCAGGATCCTCCTTTGACGATTGTTACGATGTTTTTCAAAGAAATTTAATCGACATGGCTTACAGTGTTTATTAATGACAGGCTTTCGGTGACTGTGTTTTCAAGCCTTTAATGTGACGTGTGTCAGTCGTGAACTGACTGAGATATGTAAGATTTCGTGACTCTTTCGGAGAGCGTCTCTCTGTCAACATGGCGGTGATTGCTAAACTTTGTGGCTTGTGATCCATGTGGATCACAAAATATCTTGCTTATAAAGCGGAGCGAAAATGACGAAGAGCCATGTAAATCGCTAAGAATTCTCTACCAAGGGCACTGCGGCTTTGTTCGGTAGGAGATAATTTCTTAGAAAAGAATGCTTAAGAAGATGTCACATTACCCCCAAGGCTGTTGAAGAACTGCGCCTACAGCAGGATCGGAAGCGTCTACTACAGCCTAATATCAGCATCGGTAGCATTATAAGACAGTTTAGTAGCAGTAACGAGACTAATGCGTTCAAAAGCTCTCAATGTTTCTTCATTACATGCTATGACAGTCAATTTACCCTTTTGCTTGGGTGCAAGTAACGTGGTTAAGGGTACGATAACTTGTACACGATTTTCTTTAAAGCGATGTTACAAATTAACGGAGCCCAGGAATCTAAGCTATTTTTTCTGAGTTACTGATTTGGGAAATTGTCTGATGGCTTCGACTCTGCAACTGTTTCAAATCTTTGCAGGAAATTTTACGCCTACTGCTTCTACTGATACGTTTTATAACTTTACATCTAGCAGGATTAACAAGCAAGTAAACCGTGATCCTGAAAACCATCAAATAGTCTTCGCAGGTGCTTTACTTTCCTCATATCAAAATAAAAGATAACGTCACGAAAAAATTGTTTGAAATTGTTTGTTTCCTTAAAATATAATTAACATATGGCAGCATTCAAAAGCGATATTCCATTATATCCGTCGTTAAACGTAAATTAAAGATCACATACGCTTTAGTAAACAATAAATGTGTTTATTAGGATATTTTTTTCCAGGCATTTTGAGTGCTTAAAACGCTTCAGAAAAGACAATGAAACAGTGTTAGCACAACTAAGTTATTTAGCTTTATTTTTTCACATAGATATTCCATTTTTACAAATTGAACTACACAGGAAGTCATAGTACTTTGATTTAGTTGGTATTTCTGCTAGGCATGTGACTGAGAAGGGTGGGGGGTTGAGGGAGAGGTACTCCAAAACAACAGTCAGGTGATCATTGTCACTTCAGACGTCGTCTGCTGATTCTGTGAGCGATAGTTTGTCGGATTTAAAAAGTTATTAATCTCCTTCCAGAAAAATATGGCCAGCCAAAGTCAAGGTGTTCAACAACTACTTGCTGCTGAGAAGAAAGCAGCTGAAAAAGTTGCTGAAGCTAGAAAACGTAAGGAAATAAATTATTTGAAGTAACTAGTTTTGTGTGTATCTTTTCATGAATTAGTTAAATGGTATCAAACTTCAATTCAAACAATTTTACAAGTCTTAGGTTCAAAAAGCGTAGTGTATTATAAAATATATGTTTTATATCATATGTACCTTGACCCCCAATTCGTGACCTAGTTTAACCCTAAATATCTTCTAAGATACTAGTAGGATATGTAGAAAGTAATGCAATATTACTTTAATAGTCATTGAAAATTAGGTTGATAGAGCTTTCATTCTTATTTGTAAAATCTATTATCATTTTGTTGTGGATTTATCGAGAAATCTGTTGAGAGAATTTTTTTTATGTCACTACTCATTTTATTATAGACGGTAGTAAAATTTGCTAAAAATCTGTGTCATATTTAAGATCTCTATGTAATCTTGAAATTTTTCATCATTGAGACTATTTTATTTCAGATTTTATGAAAATGTAAAAATACTTTTTATGCATTAATTTTTTCAAGTCTGTAATTATGTGTTCATGATGCTCTTGTCATTAATGTATTATTAGTAAATGTTGAGAAGATTTTATAATAGAGGACTAATGGATTTCAAATTTTTGTTGCTTGTATCATAGCAATTAGATCATGATAAACAACTTTTCTTCTATGAACTTTCTGTCCAAAATGAGTATTTAAAGTTATTCCGGTGGCATAATGTAACTGAACTAATCTAACCTTACCCAACCTAATCTAAGGTAACATAACTTAACGTAACCTAACAATCATTTAAATGCATTACAGTCGTCGTAACCAACATTCTATCGGAGTCACCCCTCAAAACAATTTTTTCCACAGTTGAATGACTAAAATTTCGGTAAGTAACCTACCACTCTAACTTGGTAGATACGTTTTTGCGACGGAAAGTGCATAGATGAAATGTTTTTTATTTCAATCTAATTACCACTATAGGAGTAACAAAAATACATAAATTGATTAGTGTCTTCTCCTTAACAAATACCATATTATTAAACTCCTACACTTTAGAAAAGAAATTTCACCTGTTTTATTATACTGGATGTTTCTAAAAAATGTATACCTTACATTTAAAGGCTAGTAAAATTTAAAATACTAAACCAATTTTAACGTACTTGGTCTCATTGGATGCAGAAATAATAATCACATCCTGAGTGGTAAACATGAAACATTTATCCTGTGAAATATAAAGTAATCTGCTCAGTAATTTCTGCAAATATTAATCCAATCTCTTAGAGATACAACTGACCAAAATGCAGCATATTTTTTATCATGCAGAGAAGCTATTTTTAATTGCTTTTAACCTAGAACAAGGCCTTTAGTCTTGTTGAAATGAAGCACAGTTTTTTATAGTAAACTTTGCAATTCAAACATGCTTGTTTTGTTTATCATAACTCAAAGTGAGAAGATCATCACCAGTTGATATCTCCTTCAAAAGCTATACTTTATCCTAACTCTTAACCACCCTTGCCTCTTTTAAGGGTAGGCATCCAAGCCATCTGGCTTCTATTGTTAAAAACAAGCATGTTAAGAATGGCTGGAATCAAATATCTAAACTGATGAAAACACCTGTAATTCTGATCAAAAAATTAAGAAAGTCAATCCTTGGTTAAATTTATATGAACTGAATGAAATCCTAAGTGACTGAAAATAGTAAGATATTGAAGAATATTTTTTTATGGTATGGCAACTCTTGTAAAAGACAGGTGAACAGAGAGTGTCAAGAGGAAGCAATGATGTTAGCTTCACTATCACAAATGCGATGTACATGATGCTGGAATTCTAGTTTTCAAATAGTTGTGATGAGGGACATATTCTAGATTGAAAAACATTATACATATGTTTTGATATTTTTCAAGGTTATATCTCTTTTATATCATTATTGCTGATCTTTTCAAGGTTCAATGGAAAAACATACAGAACAAATGTATTTCATTTTACTGATAGTTCATGCTATTATTGTGATTGTGGGGGTAACCATAAAAATTAGGATCACCACATTGCTTGAGGTCTGGCTCCTATCTAATAAAATATTTGGCATGCTTTTTGAGGGAAGCACTTGAACAGAGAAGATTGTATGGGAAAAAAATGGTGGGTTAGTGCTGATATGGCTAAGAACTATAATTCAACATTTGAGATAAGATCTAGAGCAACAAGATAAAAGTCGGCACTTTCTCAAATTTTGATATAATGCATCAGCAAAATATTCATTGCTGTTGTTGAACTTAACAGTTTCATTGATGATTTATGATAAATTCTGTGAACAGTTTGATATGAATTTAGCATCATTTCATGAAAATCTTTGTATGAATTTTTTATTTCATTCTTAAATTTTTGGAACTACTAGCTCAAAGGAAATACTGACTGGAAGACTTGTTGTTTAATCTATGAAAACATTTAATTTGCTGTGTGACTGATATTATTAAGAAATTTCAAATTTTTTCAATATTTTTCTTGGTAGGTGCAACGATACTGAATGTTATACAGATTTTGATGTAGAGAAATACTAAAAATTAATTTGAATATTCACTCCACTTTTATCCTCAGGAAAAGCAAGGAGACTGAAACAGGCCAAGGATGAAGCCCAGCAGGAGATAGAAAAGTTCAGATTGGAGCGTGAACAGACATACAAGCAGTACGAGGCCAAGGTTTGTAACTTTGTGACACCTGGTGGTGAAAGCTCAAATCTAAATGTAGGCTGGCCTAAACTACTTGTTTTGTTCAATTTATTGAATGATTTCTTATATTGCATCTTTCAAATTTTTGCTTAAAATTTCAAAATTTTTGCTGTAAGTTTGATTTGAAAGTAATTGTATAAAAACTGAGCTACTTTTCTTCATTTTATATCCCAAAACTTGGAGCTCCTCAACATTACGAGGGGTCTGTAACATTATGAAAATTTCCTCCTTGTACCACCGGTGGTACACGTGGCAGTTAACATGTTAAAGCTGCACCTCACTGCCCTACTCGTTTTGTACTTAATCTTATTTTTGTTCAATTACCAACATTTTCAGTTATTCACATAATACGTAACTTATGCTAATTCAAATCAACATACGTATGTCAAATTTATTTTTTCAATTTGAGGACAAAAACATGAGTTTCTTGGAACATTCAATTTCAAATAATGACCAATAGTTGTAAAATGACCTAATTTTGAATTTCTAGTATTTTACTAGAGAAAATTTTCCACCACTCTAAATTTTTGTTTTCGGATGAATCATTTGTTTTTATTTTATCCAAGAATGGGATGTTCATTCTTCAACAGTTTGATCTGAAATTAGTTTAATATTATAAATTAGAGTTTTAGATAGTTGTGAAATGTTTGATTAGCTTGAGTTTGATTTAGAATGCAAAAACTGCATTTCTTTAAAATTAATCCAAGTGGCTTTTAGCAGAATGAGCAACACTTCCTGTGTATTTGGGGCTGAGTTTTGGATGTAGGGTTTTTCTAACTTGTTATTTACTAGAGATGATGAGAGTGCACCTGATAATGCTTTGCTTACAATTCTTTATTTATTTCCATGAATTCAAAGTTTTTCATCCTGTTGAAGTGCCCTAATACAAAGCTCTTTTTCTGTTGGCAGACTGAAAATATTGTCCTTATTTATATCATTTGCAATATTCTCTTGGCTTGAAAGCTAGTTTAAATACCATTGGCTTATGCATGTTATACAAATGAGCTATATTTCCAACCTACTTGGCAAATATGTACTTGGAATTATAAAGACGTTTTATTTTTATTAAGCCTGATACATATCATCATGTACATTGGTTTTTCAAATGCCTTATAACTAAATCCAGTACACAATGACGGTTATCCCCGATCAAGCCGTTACACATTTCAGACACCTGGGTAGAGTGGGGAATTGTGGCAGAGTTATCTCTTTTCCTAATAAGGAAAATCATTGGGATTTGAACCTACAGCGTCCCATGTGTACGTATTTGTTTGGCCAGCTGACATGAATTTTACGAGTGTTAATATACAAAGAAGCTAAAATGATATGATGCCTGGTGTGCAGCATTTGGGCTCGCAAGACGATGTGGCGGCGCGCATCAAGAAGGAGACGGTAGTGAAGAAGGACCTGCAGAACCAAATGGTGGCTGCCAACAAGGATCAGGCAAGTCAACACTTCTGTTTGGTCTCCATTTTTCTATATTGAGTCATTTGTTACATCCTGAATTTTCTTTCCTTGCTGCTTCCTGATCAGTTTTCCACCATTCAAGGCTTAGTGTGTGTTTTATAAGTCTTAAATGGTGTCTTTGTGTCAGTTATTGCTGCTGTTCTTTGTAAATTTTTTCTGGGAACAATCGAGTGTAATTTCCGAAGAACTCAGTTGATTGCCACAAACGCGAATGATTTAAAGTTCAATATTTAAACTTCTTTTAAATTCCCAATCACTCGAGCATTGCCATGTCATGTAATTCAAGCCATTGCGCATGGTTCAGTGGTGTAATTTCCATCACTTCTCATGCCTCTCCACTTCTTACTATTTCATCAAGTTCTGGGATTGTGTCTGCTTGATCCCGAGCTTGGGTAACAGCTACCACCACTAAGGCTCAATGCAAATCAATCAATTTTCGAATTTGCTAATTTAAATGAAAATCTTAATGTACCGAATATCCCAATCTCTATTCAAACACGCACGTACTGTATGAATATTCACTATTGAATCGCCTTTTTGGCGTCTATGGTAATTGAATAATAATGTCTGTCTTCTTTATGAGCATCGGTAGTTTGAAGTCGGACTAATCATAGTTTTTATTCAAAATTATTTATTCAACAGATGCCATTACTGCTGCGGTTCTGGAAGCATTTCTCGCTGATTGCATTGCTAAAATTGTAACTCATTCATATTAGCTGATCTAACCTTACTCATCATCTCTTTGTACGATGAGATATAGCAGCTTTGTCACATTGCTCAGTTGAATTTACCTTGGAACAGAATAGAAAATTGCAGCAGAAATGAGCCAAGGGTTTATTTTCGAGTTCCGTGCTTTCAGACGCCAAAAAATCGCACACTAGAACTAACGGAACACATTTACATTAATCAACTTCCATGCGCACAAGCACAGAGACGTTCATGGCAACACAAAATCTCTCAACGGAGCAGTTACGCAAAGTGTGATCTCATGATTTGACGGGTCTTGCATTATTAGAAATCCTAATACCTCGTCCAGCCTTCGAAAATATTTGCTGCATCGTTGAGAAGTGGAGTACGTACAGGGTTATTATTATTAGAAATCCCAACACTTTGTCCAACCTGAGAAAATATTTTCTGGCTCTCACTGAGAGGTAGATTACGTGACACTCATTGCTCTCATTTGCCAGGTGATCGCACGCGTGCTGGCGATGGTGCAGGACATAAAGCCTGAGCTTCACCAGAATGTCCGCCTCGCCGACTCGGCTTGAGTCTCAACACTTCCATTCCTCTCCACTGGTGCGATCGCTTGAGCCTCACGCTCTACAGGGTGTCCGCAAAAAATTTATCCACTGACCGATGTATGTATATGTGATCCAGGAACTATATGTCAGAATTAAACTGTTGTTTGGCTCCAGTATCATATATCGGTCAGTGGATACATTTTTTTGTGGACACCCTGTATGTTGATCTTGTTCGCTGGTGCGATTATATGTAGTGTATGAAAAATTTCTGTTTTACCTGTAAGAGTTTATCTTTATTTGTATTAGTCATGGTAGGATGCATGTTGCCACTGCATTTGTTTCCAACTTCTGTGTCACGTTTGAAATCCTGTCTTCAATGGAGCTTTCACTTGGTTGATCTAAAGCCACGATCTCTCACATAGTAACTCCTTTGTTGGCCGGTCGGGACTTTCGTGTCGTCATTACAAATGCTTTAATCTATTGGTTGCTTGTCAACTTCTCGTCCTCATGGACTCGTTAAAGTTTGAGTATCCGTTCGTTGCATCAATTGAGCTTCAGGTGTGTCCGGTATATGTGTACTTATTTTGTATAGTAAATTATTTCACCTGATTTTACATCCATTAACCGAAGGTGTCTAGTTGCTGCTATACTGAAATGCAGAATTGGATCTGGAACACAGCTATCTGAATTGGAGCACACTAGAGATGAATTGATATCCTGACAAGTGAAACCTGTTCCACACCAAGGACTGAAATTCATTAGGAGGCATGTTCTCCGAGTGATAGAATGGAAAGAAATTAAATCTGAAAACATTTTGAAAGTACTTTTCAGTTACTAGCAGAAATAAAGTATAACCAGTTTTTGGTGTTTTTTCCATTGGCTGTCATGAAAAACCGATGTTGAATTTTAATGCTGTGCGCTGGTGAATTTCTTGGCCCTCAATAAAGCTGTTCTAAAACAAACTTTTTCTATTCAAAATGGCGAGTTTAACTAAACGTGTTACGTTCGTTTTTACTTGTTCTGGGTACTACACTCAGTAGATTTTTCAATAGGAAAGAAGTGACTGGACCCGCACGCATAAAGAATTGGAGCCAACTTCTGACTTCGTGTACACACGGCCGGAACATCCGAGATCATTGCGGCTGGCCGGCATTAGAAGTTTCTAATCTTAAGAGTTACACCAGTGCAATATTTCAACGCTGCTGAAAATACCCGGTTATGTTTTTACGCGTTTTGTGTAGATTACAGTTGGTCTTTTGCCTAATAATACAATTTTCAGGAACTCTGAGAGATTTTTATTGAAGTAACTGCATACACGAAATTCAGAGAATGAAATGGCATTAGGTTATTAAAAGTGCAAGTCAAATGTTTTCTATGCATTTATTTCAATGTTGCAAGTCCACATCGACTAATAATTCAACATGCATGTAGTTTGGTGACTAAATTGTGAAGAGTAGGAACTTTAATAAATTTGAGTGATCAATGAACCTGAGGCACTTAGGAAAGTTCATTACTGACTAGAACAGATAACTGACAAAGCAACATTTATTCCGTTGCTTGTATGCATTTATCTGTTATAAAGAAATATACTGGCCTTAACAGAAATGCTAGCTTCAAGATTCCGTTGCACTAGAAGAAAATGAAGTCACACGTTGAGTTTCCAGTCAACGAACAGATTTACTAAGAATGTAAGGCAAAGATCTCGCACTATTTTGCGAGAGAATTTATGACAGATTAAATATTTTACGTTCAAAGCTCTCGGTGCCTTTGCGATATTTCCATGTTGGACTGACCCATGTTAGACTGGCATTCAAAGCTATAGAATGCAATTTAAGGCCGCCGTTACACGGAGACAAAATGGTAACGTTTCGTCATAATCATCTACAGTCTGCGGCATCCATCGGTCTGTCCAGCGCCACAAAACAGTTAGATTTCAGCCTTAGTTTCACTAAGCTAGTCTCAAACTAAGGCTGAAATCTAACTGTTTCGTGGCGCTAGACAGACCGATTGGTGTCGCTGACTATAGATGATTATGACGAAACGTTACCATTTGGTCTCTGTGTGACGGCGGCCTAAGACCCCGACTTTTCCAAGAAAAGTGAAAGGATGGAATATTAAATACCCATGAAAGTGAAATTAGTTATTTTACCAGTTTCTATACGGTCTGAGCATCATGATTCCCGGGCAAATGAACTCTGTTTAAATGTCGGATGTGGATCTAACATGATTCTCCAGCTGCTAGCCTCATAGACTAGGGCAACACAGTTTCACACGCTAATGAGAATTCTAGAAAACTTTGAGTAAAAAATTACCTTGAAATGTGACACTACGCACTTGCACAATGCATGCATTAGAATTATACAATAGTACATGCTCTTTGTTTTTGTAAATATCGACAAAAAATTAGTTTATCAAACTTCATCTATGCACAATGAAAGAGTACGTTTTAGTCAAAAATATTAAGAACACTGTCAGATGCCTCTATCTTCATCTCTTTTATCGTTGAAGTCCAGCCTTCAAGTAAGAATAGTCATAAGTGTAGAGCAAACGAACCATTCATTCAATGCATTAGACGATCTTAGACAAGCATTTCAGTCTGAACTAGGGAGAATATCACATGCTGAAAGACTGCGCAAAAAGGCGATTTGGCAACAGTAGTAGAATGAAGTAAAGAGTGATCGCTTGATACGTATTTAGCTAAGGTCAGATGGCGCGTAAGTCTTTTACAAGCTTTGATATAGACTGAAGTAGTTAAAACTTTTCACAAGAGAACACGTCAGAAAAGTTAGAAGACGTCGGAAATACCAACTATAGCAAAATCCATGACTCGTCAAACGTCACGTGATTTTCTACTGCTTTTATAACTCATAACAAGATAAGACTACGTGGTAGTTCCAGTAAACGCCGATTTGAAACAACGCCGATTTGAAAAAGCGACAATATTGCCCAGCAAAAATGTGAACGCTGATTTGAAACAACAATGTTGCCCAATGAAGCAAGACGGGAGAACTACCGTCCATGAGGACCATGTTGGTGGGGTGGTTGACAGCAACAATGTACCCCAATAAAGGCAGGCGGATAACTACCGTCCATGAGGACCATGTTGGTGGGGTGGTTGACAGCAACAATGTACCCCAATAAAGGCAGGCGGATAACTACCGTGTCATGAGGACCATGTTGGTGGGGTGGTTGACAGCAACAATGTACCCCAATAAAGGCAGGCGGATAACTACCGTGTCATGAGGACCATGTTGGTGGGGTGGTTGTAGAAGAGCAGGATGGGGAGGTGCAGGAGGAGGCTGCTGTCGGCCGAGCTGAGCTGGAGCGACACCGTCAGCCAGCGCTCCAGCACCCGCGCCATGCCGCTGCTGTCCAGCCCGATCGGACTGATGCCTCGCAGCAGCAGACTCTGCTCACCACCGCGTCATTGACAGAGTTTCACGTTAATGACAACAGTAGTCATTGACGCCAACAGAGCTCACATTGAATACTTTGAACGTAAGGTTATAAATGATAAGAGTAGTCGTTGAGGCCATGAGAGCTCACAGGTACTCAACACTTAGAACATGAGATTATTAATAATATGAGTATTATGACGTTTACAACCAACGCCTTTAGGAGTAATAAATCTCGTAGATATTGACTCAAAATTTTAGTACGGCAGAAATAAGTGCCGTTTGTAAGTTCGCAAAGGAATTCGAAAATTTTCAAAGCGGAAAATTCTAGAAGTGTAGAACGTGGGTTGAAGAACCCGTTTGAAACTGCAAACTTATCCACGAATTTGCTCAAGTCTACAAAATTAGAACAGGCGAATAAAGAATCCCCATTTTGTATGCCTATTTTTTAAATTCAATTCCTACAAAAGAGAATAAATCGCGGTTCTAAGCACCTGACTAGGAAGACAAAAAACTTTAGGACCTCTCACCGTTTTAAGCACATTGACATGCAGAGAAGCTAGGTCGCACTGCAGAAGCGGTGATTGGTCGCTGCCCTCTACCAATGAGGAGCCGGTACCCATGTCCGGCCTGAGCAGCGCGGTGTCGGTAGGGGGCAACTCGCGCGCCTCGGCCGTGAGGGCCCAGTCGTGGCACAGCAGCCACCGCGCGTGGTCGCGTAGCCGCTTGCGGCGCAGCACGGCAGACAGACCGTGCAGTCGCAAAAGCGAACGCTGTACCGCAGTAAAATTTTACATTAAATACGGCGACTTCTCAGAAAATTTAGAATTATGCAAGATGCCGAAACTAATTCACGTCAGGGAAATTAACCTCTCTGGTGTTGTTAACTCTCTTAACTTCACGATTAAATTCATTACTCATTACTAAAAAAACGTGCCTGTGAACGAGAAGTATCGCTCGCGAAAATATTTCAACATGGATGTTGCTTACTCTCATTCGTACAATGATAATATGGACGAGCCCTGAAACTTTTTCTGAACATATCGTAAATTATTTGATACCTGGAGAAAAACTCGATGCAAAACTTCTCGTTTTCCTAGCAAATTGGCGAGAAAAATATCACAGCTGTGTGACATCAACAGTAAAACGCCAGCTGCTTTAGAATACAATCGAAAATGGGATCAGAAACGAGCCAAGTGGCCCGTTCTCTTTTTGTTTCTAAGTCCAGTGCTGCCAGACACCAGTCACGCACAGACTCCAACGCAACACAAATACAATCATCAATTTTCACACACAAGCAACAGTGCACTCATATTAACACAATACCTTTTACCGCGGTCGCTACACAAAGTGTGGTCACATAATTTGGCCTTTTTCCTCGCGACATCGGGAATGCTAGAGCTATGATCACCACTTTTATCACGTCGCGCTAAAACTATCTGATTAAGCATTACCAAGAATTAGCAACTTAGAGAGAATCAGTTGGAAGGAGACACCAGACCCTACGAAAGCCAAATTCCTTTAAAACATGTCCGCCTAACATGACAAATTCATGGGACGATTCAATCAAAATGCTGCAGTTAATGTCCCACCCCATTTTCCATGTTTTGGAACAGAAAAGCGCGTTTTTGAACAGAGAAGCGCGTTTTTGGACCGAAAAGATCGTTTTTGGACCGAAAAGAGCGTTTTTGGATTTAGAAGAGCGCGCACTACTCACGACGTGGTGGCGGCCGATGTGCCTAAGGCTGTAGGGCGCGGAGGAGAAGAGGGACCTGAGCTCCAGGACCTGCGCATCCCGGGGGTGCCGCCCGGACCCCAGCAGGTGGCACGCGGACTGCATCCGTACCCTCTCGCTCAGGGGCTCTATGCCTGCCACGCTCGCCTGCAGGCACCTGAGGGTGGCACAGGGCAAGTCACACTCACGCTCGCCTGCAGAAGTAGCAGGGTAAGTCACGCTCGCCTGCAGGTGGTACAGGGCAAGTCACACTCACGCTCGCTTGTAGGAGTAACAGGGCAAGTCACGCTCGCCTGCAGGTAGTACAGGGCAAGTCATAGTCACAGGCGTGTGTGCCCCATGCCATATTTTTTCGTTTCCCTCATAGCATTTAATTCATTTTACTCTATACAGATTGCCCTAATATTAATTAACGTTATTTTACGTGAGTAGCTGACAAAGAATACATCCGGGTCGGTTAGAGACTTTTAAAAATTCGAAAGTAGTTGCTTCACTTGATTTCCTACACTTTTGAGGGGGTTGACTCGTCTATGACCTATAAATTAAGCTCGTTCTTCAGAGTCGGCCCGCGATAAGATTAAACTCTTTAAGCTTGAGTTTTAACGATTTGATTTGGAGTAAAAGAGTATTATGTAAATGTGAAAATGCAAAAAACCGATAGATTTGGCAAGCAAAAATGTCTATTAATAGGAGTAAGCTTATATTTATAGTAAGTAATATTTAAAACGAATGTACCGATATTTAAGGCAAATACGATTCTTTGAGACAAATTAGTACGTAACCCCCAAAAATTTGAGTATTAAAGACAAAAAAGAAAAAAACTGCTGAACAATTAGAACAGATTATATACATCGACGCTTAAAGGCAGTTTTGTGAGCTAACCGAACAGAGGCAACTGAGATAGTCGACCATGAAGACGTACACACGAGCTGCACAGCAAGCGTAGGCGCCAGAACAATTAGAGGCGGCGAGGCAGCTCACCTGAACACAGGCCGGGCTGCTGAGATGGTTGACTATGAACTATATCAACACGTTAACTGCGATGGGTTAACTCAAGTTAAATATTCAATTCAAATTTAAAATCAATTGTGGTAATCAACTTTGAAAATAGCAAACATTAACTGGATCGGGCGTTTATTTAGCTCTCACTAAGTATTAATAAGAAATGAGGTAGTGACTGCAGGTGGGTCAGCAGCAATATGAAAAATCACCTAAGTGACCACCGGTGGGTCACTTCGCAGGTGTGTTTAAGGCCGCACATCAAAAGTAGGTCACAGAACACAGGCGGCAGCTTACCTGAACACAGGCCGTGCGTACTGCACCCGCTTGCGCAGGTCCCGCATGGCGAAGTCGTGGCTCTGCTGCAGGTCCCAGAAGTGGCGGCACAGCAGCTGCCGGGGGAAGAAGTACCTGCGCGAGTCACCGGTCATGAGTTGAAATAATTTTAAACAATTTATTTGACGCAGGTAATAGGTGATGAATTTAAACAATTGTAAACAACTTAAACATGAATTTAAACAATTTTAAAACGATTTCTTTACCACAAGTCGTGGGTGATAAATTTGAACAATGTTAAACAATTTAAACAACTTATTTACGACAAGTGGCGAGTGATGAATTTAAACAATTTATATACCACAAGTGACGGCCGATGAATTTAAACAATTTATTTACCACAAGCGATACTGCAGTAGATAGTTTCTCAAGTCTAACAAGCGATGGTGTCTTGCGCAGCTCAATGTTAAATCCCCTCTAACTCGTAAGGCAAAAGTTTGCATTACGTCACTAACGACTTGTTAGATAGAAGTTAGCATTATGAAAATATCTTGCAGTTTCATTTCAACTGTAATGTAATTCGCTTTCGAGGGTCGGAAGAAATAACGAACGTTGCATGGATTGGTTTTCACTTTTCACCGCCTACTGCAACTACAGCACTACTTTTTCCATGGCAACAGAGCAGTTTTGCCTTGGAAAGGGTAATGCTGTTGTTACCTTGGAAAGGATTGTGCTGCAATTGCACTACCCTTTCCAAGGTAACGGAGTAGTGTTACCTTGGAAAGGGTAATGCTGTAGTAGCACTACCCTTTCCAAGGCAACAGAGCAGTTTTACCTTGGAAAGGGTAATGCTGTAGTAGCACTACCCTTTCCAAGGCAACGGAGCAGTTTTACCTTGGAAAGGGTAATGCTGTAGTAGCACTACCCTTTCCAAGGCAACGGAGCAGTTTTACCTTGGAAAAGGTAATGCTGTAGTTGCCTTGGAAAAGATAGTGCTGTAGTAGCACTACCCTTTCCAAGGCATCGGAACAGTTTTGCCTTGGAAAGGGTGATGCTGTAGTTGCACTACCCTTTCCAAGACAACGGAGTAGTGTTACCTTGGAAAGGGTGATGCTGTAGTTGCCTTGGAAAGGATAGCGCTGTAGTTGCACTACCTATTCCAAGGCAACGGAGGAGAAGTTTAAAATACAACTGGAAGCGTTGACCAGTGGTGTCGCACTAACCCGAGAGGCAGAGCGAGGTTCTGGCCGAAGGGTATAGCGGAGATGGCCATGACGGGGAACACCTTAAACATGTCGTAAGGCATGAAGTGGTACAGCTGCAGCTGGTGCAGTGTTAGGCCTTCCAGACGCTCGCTGGGGAAAGACAGTCGGACCAACACCCGCACGTAGCCCCTGCGGGCCAATAAAAAGAATGACAATAAAGAGAAGAAGATACGAGTGACAATACGAGACAGTAGAAGAAGGACCTGCTAAAAAAGATTTTTTTATGGCTCACATCGCAGTTAAAGTGTTGAATTATTTCAACGGTTTAATAGTCTCTTTTCAATTATTGACGAAGGCATGCGATTTTTTGAGTAATTAATAAAGCTAGAACTGATTTATTTATGTTGAGCACTGAGCAGAATTGACACCACGATTGAGAAAAGTCACTGAACATAAGACGATGAACAGAATTTACACCATCATAAAGTGTAATGGTGTAGGTTACACCACTAAACCATTTACACCATCCATCATAAATAAAAGCACTTTTGCTCACGTAAAATCTTTGACGAAGGCCTTGAGCCCCACGCTGAAGATTCTGAACATTCGAAAAGTGCGGGGCATTTCGCTCTCGAGGGAGCGCTGGAGACGCTCGATGTACCACGAGTAGCGGAAGATGATGTAACCAACGACGCCCTTCGGTCGAGGCTCCTGAGACAGAGCCGAAGTCGTCGTCGCCGGCAGATTTTCGGTCGGACTCGCTGTGTCGGAGTTGTCTATTGGCGCGTGTTGCGTTGTCGGGTCTTGCGCAGGCTTTGAAGAAAATCTTCTAGAGATCTGCGTCGTTTTTGGAATGTGTGAAGAATATGAAAGCATCTTCGTGTGGTTGGGCGAATGTAGCGAGGAGATGAGCGGTGTGAGGGAGGTAGGCGAGTGCTTACCGTTTGAAAAATTTTGCGTTCTTAGTCGGGTGTTACCACGTATTACTTGCCTACTACCATGTCTCCAGGGAACAATATAAGAACTTTCTATGGTACCTAAGCTATTAGAAGCGTTTGGAACCTCAACTTTAGATAATTCAATAGAACACAACGAACGAAGGTATTGACAAACACAAGTGTTGTGCTCGTTAGGTTCACGACGCGTGGCGCCGTGGGGACGTTGACTAGAGTATCTCGACAGGTCCGACCTACACCATGAAGTGTTGGGGCGTGCGAGTAAGGATGCTCCTGAGCTAGTAAGTGTTTTCAGTCTGTTGCTAGATCCGTTCCTGAGCCCGTAACGCAGTGCTCTGTGAATACAAACAAGAATGAAAACATTAGCACGATTGAATCTACGAAATTTCTAGTGTTCATAACATGCTCTCAGGTGTAAAGAGCTCTCGCACAAGGCTAACAAAAATACTTTACCATCAAAAAATATTAGTGAAAAAACTAAATAGTTCCGAAAAGCATACAAGTTTGAAAGAAAAGTTAGTTCCATCAAATTTCATCTTTTAACGAACTAATTTCTTAGTTGAACTTTCAGATAGGTCTGATTTTTACTTCACCTATTTTGTATGACTATACAAATCAACGTGAAATTTCAAATTTAATTACCTTACAATAATTTTTCAATTCAAAGTGAAAGTTTAGCTTGAATCATCAGTACCTGACTTAAAATATTGGGCAGGGACTAGGTTAAAATAGGCACCTGGTTCAAACACGTCAAATCTAGCGGCAAGTCCAGGATTTTTATAAAAAGCCATCACAAGATGTGTCGAGTTCGTTGATTAAGGGATTGAGATGCAGCGACACCGAAGGATTAAATCAAAGAGTTGAGGAATAGGAACGCCAAGAATGAAATTTTGAAGAAAAGAAAGAAAAACAGTTAAGTTTGAATGAAGTTGATAACTGAAATGAACTCGTATTACAATAACACATTGGCTTTTGAAATATCTCGACATGCGCCAGTTTCCTATAATAACACCTTGGCTTTTAAAATATCTTGTCATACGCCAGTGCGTAGAAAAATACGAGATATCATGATCACCGAGCCAATGATCAAGCATGAGCAAGCTACCCCAACATGGACTACAGAGAGACGCGCTAAGTACGTAGGAAAATAAGAGGTATCATGAATACCAGATCCAATTCTTAAAGCAGGAGCAAGTCCCCCCCAACATGGACCCGAGTAAGACGCGCTTAGTCCGTAGAAAAGTAAGAGGTATCATGAATACCAGATCCAATAATCAAGCAAGAGCAAGTCCCCCCAACATGGACTACAGAGAGACACACACCTGCGACACAGGCCGGTAGGCCAGCACACCATGCTGCTCGAGACCCTCTCGCTCGGCGGCTCAGCTAAGCTGCATCCGGGTCGCACGAAACTCCTCCAGGGTGTCCCTAGACAACACAATTCTAGGCCTGGGCGAACAAGAAGACGAACAAATATGTAAAGTGCAGCGGCAAACATTTAATGTGGATGTTTTAGATATTACTTATATGAGACGTAACTTGTACTAAGCATTTCAGATCGATACCCAATTTTTGATATGGGTAATTGGAAACGGCAGAGTAGGATTTAATTTTCAACATCAGTTTCGTAATTCCTCGCAAGATTTGTCAGTTGAATGAACTCATTTTTTCTTCATTGGATGTGTTCTATTAGTTTTCCAGAATAAATCTTTTACGTCATCAAGTAACGAATATTCCTCCACCGGAGCAAAAAGCCATCACTCAAGAAAAAAGATAGAGAGCCAGGCAAGACAATTCAACCGATCAATTTCTACAATGTCAAAGATCGTAATATGCAAGATCGGAAAGCACATTCGACAAAGTAAGCAAGGCTGTCAAATTACAAATGACCGATCTAACGAAATACCTGACGTATGTATCGAGCACATCCTAAGTTCGCCGTAGCGAACGCAAGTTAAATTGAGGACACCAGAACCAAGTTTTCGGATTTTGAACAGCAAAAGTTGAGTTTACTTCCAGAGCGGAAAAATCGGCATTATTACACCATCTGAAAAATTAATTGACCACAAAAACGAATGTTACAAATAAAGCCCTAGACTAAACTTATAAACCAACAATCTACAACATTAGCATTATGGGCCTATTAACCAAAGAGGCTTCTATGGTAACCTTTTTATAGATGAATGAATTCTTGAAATTTTTTTTGTTCAAATAAAATCCGGAACATAATTTTTCATACCTGCGGCGTTGCTTATAGCGTGCGCAGACCCACAATGAAAAAAAAAAATAAAAATAATTTCTTCGAGACCTCTTAATCTAGTTGTGCCATAGATTTGAAGCAGCCGATTTTGTTACTTCCGTCCATTTCACTCATATTAGCCTCTGAAAACCAAAAAGTATTCATTTTAGCTTGTCAGAAAACTATTTATTCACTCTAGCAACAATATCACATATCCCGCTTCAAACTTCGTACACCAGAAGCCACTCACCTTTTACTCGAATGGCACTATAAAATTAGCTTATGGTCCTTTCCGATCAATCATCCAGGCTCTTCATAGTAGCCAATACCGTCTCACCTATACCATAGTAGCCAATACAGTTACCAATACCAATTCAATTGGAACACAATGCGCGTTTCCAGCCATGTTGAACATTAGCCGCTCACAGTGCTGCGGTAATCGCAATTCATTTTTAGTTTCCCATAGAATACCAGGAAAATATCCAGATATTTTCATTTAATATTATTATGGCACAGACATGCGTTGACCGTTCAAACATTTCTAACATCATTAATATTATTATTGTAATGATTTAACCACCGTTACCAACAACAAGTATTTAAGCATCATCTCACAGCGGCACGCCTGAGCCAGGGAGCGAGGGGTCGCCGACCCCTTGGTGCGGTCTGTTAACGACCGCACCCCCTGCGATACTTACCTCCATACAACACGAGCGGTCCCGCCGCAGCAGACGCAAGGGTCTGGATAGGCAGCCTTGAACCAAGTTCTAACCTGATCCTGTCTCCTAATTCTGACTTGCTTTGATTAGATTAGATGTTAGTTTAAGCTTCCCTAACCGCTAAAAAAAGAGAGGAAGGCACCGTTTAGGATGGAGAAAAGGGACCGGGGAATCTATGCAGAAGGGGCATAGAAACAGCAAGTTCAGAAAGAAGTTTATGAAACAAGATAAAAGGTGGAGAAGAACGTAGGTACTGAAAAACAGGACAGCAGTTAACCGAGAAAAGATGGTTCTTAACATAGCAAAAAACATTTTATTTCGACATGAAGAATCCTACCTAACTCGCGGCCCGGGCCCTCATATTTTTCCCTGGGAGTGCTAATTCCCTTAGATACAATAGTTGTATCCCCCTGAGGGAAATTCTGCCTAGCTCGATTAACTTTCACACGAGGAGTCTACCGTGAGACCTGGAATAGATCAGAAGTAGAAGCCTATGCCTCGACCGCTCTGCGAACACAGATCATAGAAAAGATTAGATTAGATTATTAGTTAGTTTAAGCCTCCCTATCCGCTACTAAGGCGATCCAAAGAGAGGAAGGAAGAAGGCACCATTTAGTATGGAGTTTAGGGAACGTGGAATCTACGCAGAAAGGACATAGAAACAGTAAGATGAGAAAGAAGTTTATGAAACAAGATCAAAATTCAAGAAGAAAGTAGTAGGTGTTGAAAAAACAGGACAGCAGTGAACCGAAAAAAGATGGTCCGTAACAGAACAAAAACCTATGTTATTTCAACAAAAGGAAGCCTACCTACTTAGCTCGGGCCCTCACATAGTCCCCCTGGGAGCGCTAATTCCCATAGATACAATAGTTGTATCCCCCTGAGGGGAGATCATAGAAAAGCAACTAGTACCTCAGCACTGCAGACCAGGACAGGTCGTCAGTATAGCTGCGACTCACCAGCTCACGTTTGCCCGTGTGCTATTTCAGAGCAGGGGCCATATTTTCTGACATTTTCACGCAGCTGTACAGCCGGCAACGAAAGTTCATCTGTCGACTTGGCTGAGCTACGCAACGGACTTTCCGATCAAAAATTTAAAAGTTCAAGTTTTTTCAATTATAATTTTGAGCGGTATGGCAAGAAGAATACAGCAGGTAGTGTAGCCAAATTGGCAAAAAAAATGTTCGCTGCCGGTTGTACCGTTAAGACGACGTGCTTGTTAAATGTCAGGAAATTAAAACAGAGGATGCAAGAAATAAAAACACTCCTGACAAAAATATATTGAACACATACAAAACAACAGAGAATATATTTGTGAAAGTCAGACACCGTTACAGCAACTTTCGACACCACGAAATTGAGATATCAAATACCTTTAAAGATAAATTTCTTAGTAGATCAAGCCTTGAGAGCAGTCTTGATTTTAATGTAAACTTTTCAAATACATAGAACTCTAAGTACGACAGGTCGAATGACTAGATGGGGAGGGCAGTTAGCCAGGAAAAAATATATTCAAAAAGAAATTTGTGAGGATTGCATGAAAATTTAGTTAGCCTAAAGTAAACACTTTTAGCTTTTGCTACTAAAATTGAGTACGAAATCTCAGATTCAAAAATTTTGGAATTCATGTTCCAGTTGTATTAAATACTCACAAAATGCGCACTACATTTTTTTTCTTGTGATTAAAATAATGAGTATTTCGCCACGCAGGCAAAACGAAAATATACCTTACAGTCATTATAAAACCGTGAAACGTTCATAAGATTAGGATCTTGAAATTTCTTCACTTACCTAGCATATTAAAGGGGATGGGGGAAATCACCGTTGCCATTTTCGACGTGATTATAAAAGTGAGACACGCCAACACGTGTCATTGGAATACTTAACCGTTCAAGAGCTCAGTCAGGTAGTTCACAGTAGCGGCTTTGATGGCGATTGAGTTGTACTTCAAGGATGAGTGCCCCCAATAATGACGCGTGTCAAATACAAAACACCTTAAGTGGAACCACTGGCATCAATCAACGCAGGATAACTGCGCACTTTTACTCTACAGTTGAGCTAACTCGAAGTTAACAAGTACAATAATGACGAGTGTCAGAAACACGTCTGAAGTGGAACCACTGGCATCTGTCAGCACAGGATGACTCCGTACTTTTAACTCTGAAGTTAAGACAACAAGCGAGCGCTGTTCAGAACACGCAAGTTGGAAGGCTCGACCTCCGTAATTCCTCACACATGAGCAAGAAATATTACAGAACGCTAGGCAAGGCGCGATCGCAACTTTATCGTGACGAGGTGCAGTCAAACGTCGTTATTCATTAAGGCTCTAGATTCATGAGCATTGATTACGACAGCAAAGGGATTAGATCATAACGAAGTTTTAACCTTCATAACAGTAACACAGGTGTGCCAAAGAGGTAAAGGATGAAGGCGCAATTTAGTATGGAGTTGAGGGAACGCAAAATCTATGCACAAGGTGTGTTCCCAAGCATGATTCCCAGTGCATAGAAAATTGAGGAAGATGGTTATGAATAAAGATAAAAGTTGAAGAAGGATTTCTGAAGGGCCGAAAAACAGGAAAACAGAGAATAATTCGAGAATTTACGCCTTCCTTCATAAGTTGACAAAAGGCCTCAAATTCACTTGGAACCAACGTCCGTCATGTATCAAATATACGGAACTTTCATGAGCAGTATCGATTAAAAAGTTGTGGAATCCTCTCACAATCCTTGTTTCGACAAAAAAACTTATGTCCCCATGCAAAGATTTTCTTCATCAATCAAGGGGCAGGCACACAGACTAAACATTAGCAGCTGCAACGCACACACTATCATAAGTTCACACGAACCTTGACAGGAACGCGTCTCTCGTGAACTGCTGTGCTCGGTTCAGTACGTCCAACGGCCTACCTCTCAAGTTATTATCATTAATATTACATAAGACGTTCCACCACCGAAGACCCTACAAAGACGTTTCATCAGCGTATTCGATGTTCCCCAGTTTTTAATTTCTACATACCGGGTAGATATCATTTCTGCTATCGCCGTGTGGCGGCATGGTTGCAATTGAAGGTAACGTTCCCTTTGATGCCGGCACACAGCGCCGTTCAGCCCACTGCATAAGTACAGCATTCGCTGAATACACAGAAAACTGAAAGCCAGGTAAAAATTACAAGCGGCGTAGCAACGAAATTATGGGTTATACAAAACGGTAATACTCCAATCCATTGAACTGGCACAATAGAATATTAATCATAATAATAGCGTTCATTTCCAAGAATAAGAAAAACCACAGCAATCAACAATCACAGTACATCAAGTGCTGAAGAGACTCAAAATAAGAATAAGGACTTCCACGAGACTTGGTTGCAAAAGTTCCATGGTAGCGTGGCTGCCACATTTGCTGCGTGGAGGTACAGAGTTGGCAGCAAAATTGACTGCCACACTAAAAATATATCTACTAAATGATTGAAAAAAATTTCTAATTTAAGGAACATTCAACTGAAAAAGTAAAAAAATCAAGTATGAAAGTGTAAGACCACACCAATATCACATTTGACATTCCAAAACAGCGAATTGTTACTTCTCTCAAGCCGAAGATAACTTACATGAAACAGATTTTTCAATTTTAGACTTTGGCAAAGAAGACTTGATCGAGACACAGCAATTGAATCGCTGGGGCAAAAGAGACTTTTACTGCAGCACACACACAACTGCTTGTACTTTTGTACTACACAACTACTTGCTTGTACTACACAACTACTTTTACTGCTTGTACAGCCTCTGTTGAAGCAGGCGTGCGGTATTGAATGAAGCTTTTCTCCAGCGTACAATAACATTAGCGACCGTCATGGAACGCGCTGATAAAATTCCTCACACTGACCATAAAGATTGCTTTTTAATGAGAGAAATACCAGATCTGAATATGTGAAACAAGACCATAAAGATTGCTTTGCAAGCAGAGAAATACCAGCTCTGAACATATAAATAAGAGAACAACGAAGACTGTAACACAGAATCCCTTGCAAGTACGCAACTTCCCACAAAAAAAATCTCGCTTTCCTCTGCAATGACAAGATATCAACAGTATGTTCCAGTAAATAAAATAAGAGTATTTATTGCACGATAATAAAATAAAACCATCCAAATCAACTTGAAAGTTGTTCGGAAAATTCACCCAAAGCTCGAGAGCAGCTTCTGCATAAATAGAATAGATTATTAGATTATTAGTTAGTTTAAGCCTCCCTATCCGCTACAAAGGCGATCCAAAGAGAGGAAGGAGGAAGGCACCATTTAGTATGGAGTTTAGGGAACGTGGAATCTACGCAGAAAGGGCATAGAAACAGGAAGATGAGAAAGAAGTTTATGAAACAAGATCAAAGTTGAAGAAGAAAGTAGTAGGTGTTGAAAAAACAGGACAGCAGTGAACCGAAAAAAGATGGTCCGTAACAGAACAAAAACCTATTTTATTTCAACAAAAAGGAAGCCTACCTAACCCTTAGCTCGGGCCCTCGCATAGTCCCCCTGGGAGCGCTAATTCCCATAGATACAACAGTGGTACCCCCCTGAGGGGCGTCTGCATAAATATAAGAACATTATTCGCACGTGGCAGTTCAGAGATGTTTCAACTCAGAAATAAAACGTGGAAGCGTCATCATCAATGGACACGCACGGACGACAAGGCCAGGTGCAACACTTAGCGTTTTACACTATCACGTCCGCTTAGGACGTTGCTGTGAACAACAGCTTAAAAAGAGAGCACACTGTTAAAATATTACAAACCTTATGCTCCTAATCAGTATACTATGCTGAATATACTGAATTACAAATTTTCCATTGAAGGCATGCTAAAGACATCCTCGTTTTTACGCATTATTCTAGTTTCAAAAATGCATCCCAGTCTATTAGAAGCAATTGAAAACGTATCCAATTTTTACATCCCCATTTTTACGTATTATTTTTACTTCAATAATGCATTCCAGTCTAGTAGAGAATTTAAAAATGTGTCTGATGAGGATTCAGGGTGTCCACAAACAAGATACACAGAGACTTTATGTTTCTAGAACGCAAAGTTAGGCTTTAGTCAGCTCATGACAATCACAACGTCCCTTTAAAAAATAATCGCAGTCTGTCATAAACAAGGACTTTGCGTTCTATTGCTACGTCCAACTTGGTGATCTGAAGTGATGAATGCTCAAGATCAAAATTTAGCAGTGAAGATCGCTGAGTATATATATCTCAATCCTGGCCTTAAATCACCGGGTCAACACATTGCTTGCGTGCTCTACAGCTGCAGTACATATCGCTACCGCCTATGATGCTCCCGCCTATGTGTGTGATGACATTAAACAGGCATACAAATGATCAAAAGTAGAACACACAAATACTCATAAAAATTTGTTGCCAGCTAAGACAGAAACTTGCTAGGATTGTCCATAACTCATGTGATTCGCAAAATGTTTAAGTAACTATAAGAATACAACCATAAAGATATATATCAAACTATAATTGGTTTACATTCCTCAACATCTAAAGATTCCCACTGAGACCCAAAAAAGTCGGTATTACAGAGCAAGAGCACAATACGCTCATCTTGAGCTGAAGCAATAAATGAACATAATATGAGATAATATAGAACAAAGTTAAGAGATGTTCAAAAAATAACCATAAGCAAGACTACTCGCACCTCCAAATGCCTCACTCAGTCGCCATGATGTGCTAGAATGCTTAAAAGTAAAGTCTTGTACAGCAGAAAGCAACTCTACCAATGGCACGTCTTCATCAATTCCTAGAAATGCTAACTACCTGATTGAACCAGCAAGTGTATACCTAAAACAGAACGTGGAATGTGGCTGAAGTTGAAATAATCATTTGAGCACTTGGTCATTAGAACTCTACCATTCTTGCATATCATGCTACGCTAAAATCAATGCATTTCATTTAACGCTGACAAGAGTTGTGACACCAAACAACCTGGACCAGGTCCATACATCCCCACATCTTGAAACGCCTACTTTGACGTCATTGCACGCCTTTTTCTCTTTGTTAGCGCATCCCCACCCGATGTCAGTTTACGTTTTTATGTGAAAGCGCACCTCGACGTCCCAAGTATTTAATTTCTTCTAGAAAAACTAGCAACGTTTTTTGAGATCCTATATATACTTTCACACTAGAGAGCTAGACTTAAAACACTAGGAGTGTTTACTTCTCTCAATGTAAGTGCATCTTAACATCCAGTGTGTTTACTTTCTTCTGTGCAAGCGCATTTCAACGAACGCGTGTGCTTCCTTTTTCTGCACAATTGCATTTCAATGCCCCATGTGATTCCTTTCTTAAGCACAAGCCCATCTTGACATCCTGTATGCTCACTTTCTTCTGCGCAAGCGCATTTCAACTCCCTGTGTGTTTACTTTCTTTTGCGCCAGCGCATTTCAACTCCCTGTGTGTTTACTTTCTTTTGTGCAAGCGCATTTCAACTCCCTGTGTATTTACTTTCTTTTGCGCAAGCGCATTTCAACTCCCCCTGTGCTCACTTTCTTTTGTGCAAGCGCTTCCAACACCCTACGAGTTTACTTTTTTCTGCGCAAGCGCGTCCTGAGCGCCAGTTTGCAGGCATGGACAGTGACGTGCAGAAGCACGGGCCACAGCAGCAGCCAGAACGTAGAGCGCGGCGACAGCTCAGGGAACGGCCACCACTGCCGCTGACGCCGCTGCACCACGTCGCTTACGGGCGACATCGCTCCGCCGCTCCCACCTCCACCTCCGCCAGCTCCCTCGCTGTGCGCCTCAACAGCGAAATTACATCTTTTTACTCATCTGTGTTGTCATTAGTTGTGAAGTGTGACCATGAAAATGGCTTCAACAATAAACACACAACTTTTTAATCATCAGCATTGTCATTAGTCATAAAGTATGGTGATGAAAATGGCCTCTACAGCACAATTACACCTCTTAACTCATCAGTGCTGTCATTACTCTTGAAGTATGGTTATAAAAACGAAAGGTCATCATGGTAAATATAATATATTAAACATAATTCAGACCCCTGGGATTAAACACAATTTATATGCTTCATAAAGCAGGGCCTTTATGAAGGGACAGATTTAATATAATTTATACACCTCACGAAGGATGGCCATGAAAGCGTAAGGTCATCTTGAAGGTAAAGATAACACATAATTTTTATGCAGTTCTTCAATTGAGAACACTAAAGAAGATTTTTGTGGCCAACTCCAAGCTTATCCTTCCATACCTCGTACAATCAATAAATTGATGAAGTAATCATGGGTTAACTGTTGAAAATTTCACTCATTTGTGGATTTAACAACTAGCCTTTTCTCATCGTTTTCTCCCGTTTTATATTTTCCCCATTCCTTCTTCTTGATTCAAATTCTGCAGACAGGTCCTCTTACCGTCATTTAATTTCTCTGCTTCATTCAACTAATGGTACACTGCTCCTTTCAATAATTTCATACTTGGCATAGAAAGAAGAGCCAGAGTAGAAAGTACGGGAAATTTAAAATGGGGGAAATTGCGGCACGCAAAGATATTGCTTGTCCTCATTGTTGAAACAAGAATATTTTCCCATTACACAAATAGAAAATTAAAATAAAACAATTCATTTCTTTCCCATCTTCCATTAGACCAACATAATAGTAATACTCACTCCAGTATTCCCCCGACTTCTTTCCCTAGTAGGTTTCCATACCTTAATACTTACTTTATATAACCTGCACATGCAGGCTCATAACATCTTAACTAATTGCGGCCTTTTTGCTTCTCTCATTAGTGGTCTTGGTAAGCTGTAACAGTTTCATACCACGTTAATTAATTGAAATAGAGAACATCCCAACAGTTCCATACCCACGTTAACTCACTGAATAAGAGAACATATTAAAAGTCCCGTACCCATGTTAGTTCATTGAATAAGAGAACATGCGAACAGTTCCGTACCCACGCTAATTGATTGAATAAGAGAGCATACCTGAAGTCACGTTAACTCACTGAATAAGAGAACATACTAACAGTCCCGTACCCATGTTAGTTCATTGAATAAGAGAACATGCAAAAAGTTCCGTACCCACGCTAATTGATTAAATAAGAGAGCATACCTGAAGTCACGTTATTTCATTGAATAAGAGAACATACCTGAAGTGCAATGCTTGTGCGGTTGAGAGCGGCAAGACACTGCGAGATGTCGTTGAGGTGAGCCTGGAGGCACTGAGTCATGGCCTGGAGGTCGCCCTGCATTTGGCGCAGCACCAACACCACATCATCGCCACCTCCTCCCCCCCTAGGACCACCTTGCTCCCTCACCACCGCACCGCTGTCGACCACCTGAGGTGTAGCACTCATGTTCCTATTGTGACCCTCACTTCTCATGTACGGAGTTCTCTCCAAAAGGGTGAACGAAGCATTGTTATTTGAGCGGCTGTGCAATGGGCTGAAGTCAGCAATTTTGGTTGTCGAGTGAACCGAGCTACCGGCTCTCATGTCACACGCAGAGCTACGGTCACTGGCAGAACCCGTGTCTGCAAGTCCAGAAGCCCCTGAGTCGCACATGCGAAATTGCAGTGGGTCAGTTTGTACAGGCCCAGTGTTGAGTTCAAGGGAAGTGTCATTGTGAGGGTGGTGGTGCTGACTGGGCGAAGGGGTACCGTCAATGCTGACCCCGTTCATCACAACACACTCGTCCCCTGACATCTCCTGCACGAACACGGGCATGTATAGCCTGACGTAGGTCATGGGGTATTTTCTCGTTCTGGTGAAACTTGGATGTGCAGTTATGATGTTGGAGTTAAGTGAACAGCCCTACAGATTCAAATGCAACAGAAACGATACTTAGAACTGTACATTTCGTCTAGCATATAAGGATGGAAGTAAATCTTAAATCTTAAAACTGAAGCAAAGTAAGGATGGCACTTTAGCCTTGGCATCAAAAAATGGAAAAACAAACCGTGCTTCTCACTAAGATACTTGAGCAAGAGGTTGCCAAGTGTTCTACATGTGAAGAACACATACTTGCATGGGAATATTCCTTAATAAAAAACAAACTTAGACCCATTATTTCACATATGATTCTTAGAGCTAAACAGTTTTGAAGCATGTGCAGGGATTAAGGATTTGTGAATGGTAACCATAATGCATTTTCTTATTCAAGAATTTATGGTTGCAGCTCTTGAGAAAAATGAATACAAGAACACTTCAATCCAAAGTTCCCCAACACGGTTATTCTTTTGTAGTTAAAGATCATGCAAAATTTGCAGCCCCTGAGGCAAGGATGATGTCAGAGTGACGAGGGGAGGAGAGGGGAAGGGAGGTCCATGTAAACCAGCTCAAAATTTGTGCTTTAGATTAGTTTGACCTATAAAATGGTAAAATGAGAAATTGGAACAATTGTTTTTATACTGACTAATTACAGTTCATAATGCATAGCTGACTTTATTCTAATCGGAAATTTTTTGTCAAATAATATTTATTTGCATTTTCTCTCCACTTCTCCAAATAGCAAATTACATTAGAATTTGTTTGCGCATCTTTCCTCTCCCAATTTAAGCTTACCCTTCCGTGATGAGCCATTTCTATAACAAATTACGTCCTTAGAATCTCATTAATCTGTATAATTTAGTCAAACTAAGCAGTTTCATTACTGAGACAGTATCATTATTATCGTTAAGTCACCTACACAATATATACTACTAACACAGCGCTTTGATCAACGTGAACATCCCGGAAAAAAGAGAAGACTAGATAGAATGAACTGAGTCCAATCTGGAACTAACCGCCACCCACCAAAAAATAATGGAATGAAAATTAGTAACTGAACTCACATTGTAAAATAATTTGAGCTTAAAACGAATTCAAACATTCAGTACTTATGGTTACAGGTATTTTCAAAGCCTAACTGACTAAAAAAGCCACCTGGTCTTAGGCTTGCAGTCATTCAAAATAAATGTTTCCGACACTCAACCGCTCCCGCACTTGATAAAGATAGCCATCAAAGTAATGCTTTAAAGCACAAATCAATAGAAAATCAATAATCAATAAAAAATATTAAATTTACATCAGAATCCACACTAAACTTGTTTATTGGAATCAACTGAAGTCAGTAAAAAAATTCAATCAATATATAATTTTTTTATTAATACTGAAATAATGGATTTAAAAAAATTTACCAAGCGAGTAAGAAAAATGTTTCTTATTAACGAGCCATATAGCTGAAAGTAAGACATTGACCCGTCACTCTTTACTAGGAGTTTCCCACCTTTTTTAACCCTGCATCCCTTAAGAAATTTCATGCAAACCTCGCACCCCTGAAATGAAAATGTCCACATACAGCCCATAGCCTATTATTCAAGACGACATTTCTTGCAACCCCCGGAATACCGCCTCACACCCCAAGCTGGGAACCCTTACTCTACACCATCACCAGACAAGTGAGCACGCATGTACATCCAGCAAGTAAATGCCAACATAGAGCAAACACTCTGTTTTTTTACCTGAACTTTTCTCGCGCCCCAACTTAGGAACACCTGCTCTATGCAGGTGTTTTTCACCTGCATAGAGCACTGCAATTTGACTGCAGCATCACCAGACAAGCAAGTATGCACAGACACCCAGCAAGTAATTGCCAACCAAGAGCCAACATCCTGTTATTTAACTGGACTTTTCTAACACTCCAAGTTTGGGTCCTCCTGCTCACACCCTCACTGAACAAATGAGCATGCATGGACACCCAGCAAGCTACAAAGTGCACTACCTCAGGCGGCATTGCATATTCGTCCTCCGATTCTGTGTCAGAGGAGACAGGTCTGGCAGCCCTCAGCAGGTGCTCTCGCTCGTCAGCTGCTGCAGGAGTAGAGGGACGTCCTCGCGCTGCATCGGGGTCCGGAGGGGGGAACGTGCCTCGGCTCACCACACCGTTCCGCTTCTGCACAACCGAAGAGTTCGTGAGGCTCCCTAGCTACATATAATGTGATCCAGAATAGAAAATGAGAAGGGCTATAGAGTATGGACCTTGAGCGGCCTATAAACAATCAATTTAACTGTCAATTTCATTGACTCAATATATTGATGACTTTTTTTTGCCCACTAAGTCAATTAATTGAAGGTCGTCAATCAAGCCCACAGACGATCAATTAAATTGTCAATATTCATTATTGTCAATTATATTGACAATAAAATTGATGGTCTATGGGCTGCATTAGAAATCCAAAAATCTGTGTACGAAGTGTGTTCCATTACTGGATATCCACTAAGAGAAGGCCCATAGAGAATGGACCTTAGAAAACGAGGAATTTGTGCACAGAGTCCTATCACTGGACACCCAGCACATAGAAACACCAAGTTAAGAATGATGAGGAAGAAAAGACAACGAAAAAATCGCAAAGGAGGTATGACAACTGAAGTAGCCAATTGGATAGGAAAAATAGATGTCCTGAAGTGCTATTCAGAAGAGCTCTCTCTCATCACCATTTGATAAAAATCCATGGTCATGTCTAGAACACCACTCCTAGCTGAATATAAAATTTGACAACGTAACAGAATATGAAAGTGAATTCTTTCTCACCCCTTTCTATAAAATTTTTATTTAGATAATACACCTTGATAAACAGGGGATGGACAAAAAGCTCAAACAGGAAATTTCAAGTTAATTGATTTCAATGTGTGGATAGGTAAGCTTTTTACTTCTTGTTCACATGCTCTCATTGTTATTCAAACTGTTAATCTTGATATGCCTACAGTTTTGCCATTTTAGAGAGATAGTGTTGCCACTCATCTCCACATGAAATGTCTGACGTCCTTACAAATCAAAAAAAGTGCTCATTTCGAGCATTCTAAATGAGCTTATTGATGCAAAAAGTTAAAAAAAATGCCATGTCATAAGAAAAATTTCTTTGCAAATAAAAACAAACTACACTAATATCATCAAATTTACAAAGCAAGAAAAACATATGGTATCTTTCAACAATATAATGACTACCAAGCTCCATAAAAAATACACAAAAACACAGGCAGTTGCATCACAAAAGCTGCACTCACGACGTCTCCATTGCGGAGACTACCATTGGTCAGAGACCCTTTCAGCAAGTGGACTTGATCTGAGCAGTCCATGATTTCTTGAACAATTCCATTGGGGGAGTGTAGTCCATTGACTCCAACCTTGCTGAGTTTCTCGGGCACCTCATACTCGAGAGACACGGCCGAGTCGGTAGACTCATCTCCAGTGGCAGAGCTGAGAGGAGTCTGCAGGCAGAGCTGCTGCTCAGCGTCTGGTGGCTGCACGTCTGTAGAGTCCTCCGTGTCATGATGGGCTGGCTTGGAGGGCATGTCCACGTACTCATAAAATGGACCCAGGGCTTCCATGAAGGATGCCACGTCGGTGCTGTACGACATCGTCTCAACAATCTGCTAAAAAAGACCTTGATTTTTTCCTCAGATTGAAGCATGTTTATAAAAGGTCTTGTTGAAGTGGTATTGAGTAATGCAAATAAATACAAACAAAATAATAAAATGGAACATAGAAATCAGGACTTGCATTTGTAAATGTGGGTACTCAAAAATTGTGACAATCATACATTGAAAATATGTACTCTCAAAACTTGGAAGTCATTTCTTCATTGCAAATAATTCCCACAAGTAAAAAAAAGCTGTAAATGACATATAAAATGACAACCAGTGGTAAATAAATGGCATTCAATGCTAATAAAAGTACTTCCTGAACTAGAAAAAATGAATGTTTAAACCTTTACGGTTGTTTGCAATTTCCAGAATAAGAAAAAAAATACAAACCGAATTGAAACAAACACACATTTATGTATGAATTTCACACTAAAAAAATCAAGCAAATAAAAAGAATAATACAGTATGCTAATTGAACAAAAAATGCTTATTGCAGGTTATGAAGAATGATACTTCTGTAGAAAAGAGTTGCCAAAATTAAGTTGATGCAATGTATAGTTTCATTTAATGTGGAAATAGCATGAGGAAAGGACTAGAAAGTGTCACATGTTACTGATGTGCCAAGGATAATTTCCACATTGTAATTAACCTTGCGTTTTTTAAATAAAGCTCATTTCATACATTTTACACTAATAGCAAATTTTGACATGATGTAGAAAATAATAACAAGCAGTTGAAAAGAGAAATTCCTTAAAGGGACTTCTACATGACATGTTTCTGCAGAAAGCACACTCAACTCAACATTTGTTTCTAATTTTATCACATGTTTTTTCAACACCATAAATTTCTCATCACTTTTCAGGAAACAACTTCCAGATAGAAGGGGGATCTTATGAGAGCAAAGGAGACCTTCCTACATATCAGAAAGCTATCACTCAAGGAAAAATGCTGAAATAAATATCCCTGTAACATTATACAAAGCAGTTTACACAAACAATTTCTAAAATTTCAGAGTTTATAAGAATTGTCAATTGTTCTTACACAAAGAGGAATGGTCAAAGTGTGCAAGGCAGGTAGACCAGGAATGACCACTGCTTTAGAGGATCAAATTCCACAACACACAAATTACAGATGAAATGTTTGAACAACAAGCACCAAGTGCATGTATAAAAGAGCTGATCAACTTTATACCAAGATTGATTAATTGATTATAAGAAAGTTTTGGCCTCCCTTTACCACAACAAAGATGTTCAAAGAGAGGAAGGATGAAGGCACCATTTAGTATGGAGTTAAAGGTATGCAGAATCTATGCACAAGGTGCACAAAAACAGTAAGCTAAGAAAGAAGTTCATGAAACAAGAAAAAAGTTGAAGAAGAAAGTAGTAGGTGCTGAAAAACAGGACAGCAGTGATCCGAAAAAAAGGCGGACACAACAAAAATATTTTATTTTAACAATAAGAAGGTTTATCTAACTCTTGGCTCAGGCCCTCATATTTTTCCCCTGGGAGTGCTAATTCCCATAGATCCAATAGTTGTATAGGTCATTTTCTTCTGCAAAGCAATCACATGGAAGCAATGAAATATCCTGAAAAACATGTATCTAGCATTATGTATTAGTTCTTGTGATGAAGTGTCATACATGAAGAATGAAGGAAAAAGTAACAGAATTTGTACACTTCAAAACACCTTTTTCAATTCAGAAATGTATCTTTCCATAGCGTCTTCTTTAGAGATCTGTCCCAAGCTGTTCCAGGCTTGCCACTTGTAGCCTGCAATGACCTGGAAGAAGGAAGGCTTGGGCTCAGTGCACGGCCCCTCCGTAGCCTGCTTGTACAGGCCATAGAACGTCAGCTTCATCTCATTGGAGGGCTGGTACGGTCCTGCAAAACAAACACTTTGCTAATCTTGGAATTTGATTGCAATAACCACACCTCCATATAATGCAGGAGTGAGATTTAAAAATTGAGAGCATTGAGAAGATATCATTGGCAGGCTATAATTAATTATGCATAGTGGATTGATGGGAAAACCTCCAGCTGGAGAGCTGAAGCAAAGAGAGACCAAACATGAGAGTGACTTCAGAACAGTCACCCAGAGCTCTGCCACGTCAGCCAACACAAACCTGGAGGCAGAAGGTCACAGATAAAATTTTGGGTCACAACGATTTTCCCTGGGCCTTACAGGCATCCCTCCTACCTGGAGATGCAGCTCTCATACTCTCTCAGGCCAAGCCTAAAGTTAGCATAGACAAATCAACAAGTAGCTGATCTTTTGCTACTGTTAGTCATCATTGTCACATTTAACTGCAATTCTGTATTAAGGCAATATCCATCTGTAGTAGATTTAGGATTGGTAGGATATTACTGTTCACTCTTGCTTATCTGTTGTATACATTGTAATAATTGCCTAAGTATTTAAATAAGTAGTAGTAACATGGGTTTGCTAGCGCTCCAGTTATTCAAACTATATCGTTCCGAAGGTCTCATAATTTAATCAGTATCAGGCTTTTTTGATTTACAATGTAAGATGAACATCAACATTATTTGAACCATCAAAAATTATTTGATCATGATTATAATTACAACTTAAGATTATATTCGTCTCCCCATTGAAATTTTATACATACTACAGTATATTCATACACACTGGGCAGCCAAACCCTGTAGGGGGTTTCAGCTGCCAACCCATTATGGCCGGACGCCTTCCCCACACTGAAATCACTGAGGTACCAACATAAACAAAAAAGAGAATCAAGAACCCATGACCTGATTTTTTTCTTGCTATTTCCTGGCCATTACATCACATTTGAATATTTCTACTTTTGAGATAATATAATTACGACCACTGAAGTATTTGTAGGCCTCTATATAAGACAAAGTTATTAAATTTTGAACTTGTTTTGTAATTAAGATCTTGAGCTATCTTTCCAAAGCTAAACTGACAAAAGATTGCAGGCAAATTTGCCAATTGTTGGGAACCTTTTCAAAATTGAAACAATGTTTGGCTGCTTTAGTCCTGTTAAAGTAATACATTTTCAGAGAAATGAATGAAAATTTTGCTGATTACTTTAGCTGTTCAAGCTGTTCTTTCTTGATTACTTTAGCTGTTTTTCAAGTACATGATGAAGTTGGCAGTCACATCTAATTTATTTTTATGGGCTCAAGCGGTCAAAAAACATTTTTATTTTTGACTGCATTTACAAATAAGACCTTGTTTGGTTTTGACAGCTAGACGTTCAAACCCTGAGGTTAAAGAAATCTACCCAAATGCATACCGTATTGTAAAATTCATACTAAAGGTTTTGGCTTTATATATTATTAATTTGGACTTGATTTGTTGATGGCAATTTAATAGAATCTCTTCTTTTCTGACATAGTTTTGGCTTTTAGAGTCTGTTTTAGCTTGAACTGGAACTTTCATTAATTTACTCAGCTTTACATTCTTGAAAATAACAGTATTTGTATTTTCTACACAAATTTCATATTTAATTTTATGCAGCATTTAGTGTAAATGAAATTTATATGATCAACATTGAATTTAAGCCTTTCACGGAAATTAAAAATTCCCTTCCAAAGAATCACTAAAGGAACACATTTAAAAATGTTTTACATGAATGACATTCTACTTGCTGATGCATTATTTTTTAGTTATTCAACTTCAAAGTAATAAGAACGTCGTATATAAAAGTGAAGAAACAGACACGTAGATATGCTGTAATACGGTATTAACGTAACAATGGGTGAGGTTAAGGTAGGTTATAGTAGGTTAGTTAAATAAACTAACCTAATAAACATAAATCAGCCTAAAATGGCTTCCCTTAACTTACCCAAACCGAGGCTATTCTTTTTACGGCAAGAAATAGTTCTTTTGTCCCGCCAGAAAAGTGGGCATCACCCAACAATGCGGCGACTGAGCAACCCACCATAGAATGTTATTCCTTTCTGAACGTAATTATTGTTATATCTTTTAAGATTTAACAATAATTACGTTATAAATAATTACGTTACGTTTCAGATATAACAATAACGCCTCCGCGAGCAGAATGTCATTCTTGTAAACGTTTTTAAATATGTTCTTTTAGTGATTCTTCGGAACGGAATTTTTAATTTCTATGAAAGGCTTAAATTCAATATTGACCATTTATAGAAATAAGTATTTTTTCCACTAATTTTAAATTTTCAATTCAGAATAATTAGACTTTTATCAAAAAATTATTTGCAAAATTGTGACACTATTGTTATCACAATGATTGCAGCATATAGAAACAAATGCATAAGTGCATCCATCAATACAATTTATTACTTAACATAGATTACAAACTACAGCAACTTCAATTCATAATTTATAGTTTTTTTACACATATGCTTATTTTCTTATTTTTTTTAACCACATAATTGCTTGAAATTTTAGTTGGTCATAATATAAAACCAAAAAGTACATTACCATACTTTATAAGAAAATAAGTGAATGATAAATGGTCTACAAAATTCAAGCAAAATATCCTAAAGAAAACTGGTCACATTTAAATCATCTCTACCTTGAATATTTAATTGCTCAGATTACAAAAAATTGGCGGATTAGCTAGCTAGTCAGTAAAACTATCTAACCTAATAATACCCATTGTGTGTTTATTTATATATTTATTTATTTAATTATTTATATATTTATTTATATATCTGTTTGGTGTCCGCTTCTTAAGAAACATAGGACGTCCGAGTTTGCGGTATAATGGATACCAAATTCCTCAGTGTGTTGAAAGACGGCTTTACATGCATTGATATGGCTGACATTTCATCAGGATAGATTCGGTTAGGACATGATAGGTTAGGTTAAGTAAGTAATGTTGATGGAATTTCTTCACGGGTCCACTTAGCTTAATGATGACATTAACAGTGGAATTTCCATGGGTCCTGCTACTACCTAATAATACTCTTGGTTTATTTGTTTGGAATCCGCTTCTTCCATTTCTCTGTCATGCTCATAAGGATAGTAATAATGACCGTATCTGTGATACTATTTCACCAGTGCACAAGTACAAGAATATTTTTACCACGGGTACTGTTAGGATGGATATATTTGTTTGTCATCCCCATCTGAAAAATGTCTTGAAGAAAGTCATGGAATCCCGTCATTTTTGGCAGGCTGTGCACACTAGTATCTATAATAAAACTATCCTGGACTGAATACATTGGCAAAAAACCCCAATGAGGGGCTTTTTCAGCCTCACCCTTTACTGTGTTAAAAGCTAATTTCTAGTATCACAGAAACAAAGTGTATATTGGAAGAAAACAAATTCAAGGCATATAAAACAATTGAATGACATCATTATCTAATAAAGGTGATTGAAAAACATCAAAATAGAACTAATCAGACAATTGCACCAGCTCCAAATCTTGCTATTTTCATTCACAAATACTGAATAATGCGAGAAATTTTGATGAATTCTCACCATCTTTTGGAAGACTTTTAATAACGTTCACTGCAGCTCTAAACTTTTCCTCAGTCGTCATTGTTTTAAACATTCACATCACAATGATCACACAATAACACCAGAATTCTGTGTTATTCGTGACTCGCGAGTATCCGGATATTTAGCTTTCCAACATTTCTTCAAGTCAAAGAAATAATACAAAGTCCAAAAAGCTTAGTTTCATTTGTAGTCACTAAAAATGTCAATTTCAGTTCGAAATGAGACTTTTTCTATCTAATGTTGCATAATTATAATTTATTGCTAATCTAAATGTGAATAAATAATTCATGTTCAATTATCACATCAGTAACTTGTGTGCCAATTTTTATTAGCTACAATAATTACTGAACTAAGTGCCTTCAAACCCGTAAGAAAAGATTGCAACACATAGCCCCTCAGGTATCGTGACGAACCACCAATACCGCGTTGAAATGAAACCACCACGTTAGAGCACGCAACTTTTTTGGTTGCACTTAACTTCGGTTTAGCTCCCGCGCATATTCTCTTGCAATGACTGATTAGCTCATAAGAGGCCAGGAAAAAGAGCGAGTTAATGAAAATAATAAGAAAAAGTCTGACATAAGAAAAATAAATAGAAATAAAATGTTATTGCGTATATCTGCATTCAGCCTCTAGTCATACAGGAAAAAAGCTTATCGATTACAAGTACAAATACCAAATATCGAGCCGGCATTTTAGGTAGACCAGTTGCTGCACTCGGTTCACAACAAGCAGCACCCAATGCCACTTGAGGTCCACGCAAAGCCTGGCTTGAGGTAGAGTGGCAAACACTCTTTTACTCCAGCTTACATCACCAGAGCCAGCAACACACTGAATTCGCATTCTTCTCTCACCACTCTAAGTCCTCGACTCAGCTCTACACATTTGTAACTTACGCAAATACTTGCTTACGATGTACGGACTCTTCAACATAGCTGGTGTAGTCATGTTAGGGTCATCAGTTCTCGCAATTCAAAATTAGGTTAAAGATAGAGAGCGGGATTCATATGTGCCCAAGAGAATTGAACTTAAGGCTCAAAAACTATCATATCCGCTTACAAGAAGGGCCTGATACAGGATTTGTCTTCCCTTCTATTCATCGTAGTGGCATAGCTGTCAGCGTAAGTCACTGGAGTTCAACTCAAGTTCGACGTAAAATTCAAACAAAGAGAGTACTAAGCATCTAGCAGCCTTGAGCATGGACACTCAGGTCTGAGGGCTCTTCATACTCGGATTCTACCAAAAGCAAGGCAAATATTTGACAACTCAAAAGGGAATTTTTACAGCGCTGTCGGCTTAAAGGCACACAGCATGGAAAGTTTGGGTAACCTGATCCAGATTCACCGGTTTCGGCGATGCTGTCGAGAAAGGTTACCTTCAGCATTTGAAACAAAAATCTACGTAGCTGCGATTTTGAAGATTAGATTATTAGGTTATTAGTTAGTTTAAGCCTCCCTATCCTCAACAAATGAGATCCAAAGAGAGGAAGGAAGAAGGCACCATTAAGTATGGAGTTAAAGGAACGTGGTATCTATGCAGAAAGGGCATAGAAACAGTAAGATGAGAAAGAAGTTCATGAAACAAGATCAAAGTTGAAGAAGAAAGTAGTAGGTGTTGAAAAAACAGGACAGCAGTGAACCGAAAACAAGTTGGTTCGTAATAAAACAAAAACCTATGTTATTTTAACGAAAAGAAAGCCTACCTAACCATTAGCTCGGGCCCTCACAAAACCCCCTAGGAGCGCTAATTCCCATAGATACAATAGTTGTATCCCCCTGAGGGGCTGCGATTTTGAAATAAATAATCTACGTAGCTGAGATTTTGAACTAAAAAATCTACGTGGCTGAAATTTTGAAATAAAAAATCTACGTAGCTGAGATCAGTACAATCTTCAAGTATTTTCAGTCACAGGCGATAAAATGAAAGAATTGTGTAGCTTGGTCAAGCCACACCGTGGAGAAAGTGCCGACACAAACATTAATATCTTCAGAGCATTCGCCAGCATTACCACAATCAAGACTTTCGAGGTTCAAATTGACCACTAGGAAGATCAAGAGATCAAAAGGCAGGCTTTTCACAATACTGAGAGGTAACAAATACACAACTGATACCGGAACTTTTTTATAAATCCTTATACAATTAGGAACATTAGAAATAAATGAAGACATTAACTAGCTTGAGTCGCTAGACAGAATTGGAGACAGTACCTTTAAAACAATGAAGGTGCCGCAGTTGACAGCAATCTGACAGAGACCGTCTGAGTAAACATGATAATAGCGACAGTGACAGGAGTATTATCCTTTGTATTCCACTCGCTGCGGTGCCGGGAACAATTCCCACATTAATACTGCGATGCAGATTTTGACCGCACCATACTGCCGTATTCCACTCAACTAATATTGGGGCGCAGCTGTCAGATTAGAAGCACCTCTGGAGGTGGGAGCGACTGATGCTGATGGTCGATGCGCAACCATTGTGCAGCAGAGCGACATTAAAAGAATTATACTTAACACATTAAAACTAATAATTATCACAAGGAAAAAACGTACTAAAAAGAAGAAAAACTCCCTAAAATCCCAAAACATTGAGAAAACTTTACAACTGAATCTCGATTGTAACTGACCTGTAGAACAACCTGAGTCTTTGCAACTAAAACGAGAAAAAAAAAGTGCTAAAAATGGAAACAAATCGCCTAAAATCTCAAAAATTGTTGAGAAAACTAACTGAATCTAGAGTGTAACGGAGTATCCTGTGCAACTAGAAGGAGCGCAGACTTCGTCTTCACGAGCGCCTGCGACATACCCACGGCGCACGTATAGAGAGCGGTAGTTGGCAACACTCAAGTCATGACTTGAGCAGAAACTGCCTCTAGACACGGAATTTAGAACAATTTACGTCATCATTGCGGTACACTCGACAGCCGAAATTCATCAATCGACTTGGCTCTGCTAAACGTTTTTTTAAACAAAATCCCCCAATTCAATTTCGCGTAGCATAGCCAAAACGACAAAGAACTTTGCTAAGCGTCTCAGTGTTGTTTGAAAATCCGGCATCAGATATTTCAGCAATGAAACCTTCGTAGAAGCGCTGGGAGTGACTGACACCTTGACCGCGACAGGTAAAACTGAAGTTTAATATTCAACTCAAATTTAAGGTCAATTCTAGTAAGAAATGTTGAGAATAACAAACCTGTACTGGATCGTACTTTTGTTTAGTTTTGATTAAGTGTTTTTGAAAATTGAGTAGAAACGATTTCAGTCGAGGATGCCATAAAGACTCTGCTCATTAAGTACCGTGTTCAAGGAGTCCCCTTAGGTAAAACATTCCAGGTAATACAACTCTCGCTCGTACTAGGCTCGGCGTTAGGAAGATGTAGCTCGACGCTTCATCGTAGAACAGCTTCGGCCAAAGTTCAGCTCTAAACTGAACACTAGAGATGAACCTTACAGTAATCAATGCACAAGATATTGGGGTAAAATAGAACTAAGTGCAGGTAATTCACCCCCAGGATTGTCACGTAAAATTAAAACGTTAAGTAAAGAATTTAAAGAGATCAATTTTTTATATCTATTTCTTTACTAAGTTTGTAGAGGTGTTTGAAAGCTATTCTGAGACTTTAGCCAGCACACCAATACATAAATAGCAAGATCAAATCAACGATACCTTTAAAATGGACGCTAAAATTTGTCGTACCTAAAGCTTAGCTAATCTGCGCAACAAGAAGAGAAAATGACCAAATACAAGTTCAAAATATTCTGTAACATGGTATTGTTGTCAAATTTTTACCTTTTAGGTGATTGTAGAACTGCAAAAGCCAGTCTCTCACTAGAGAATTTCCTTCAAATTCTCCGTAATCCTAATTACGCGTAACAAATAAATGCTCAATGAAATTCAATTAACCCCACCTAATTATTTCTGAGTTGGAATTTTCGTTGTGGCTGCTGCACCTGACACATGGGAAACATTAAACAAGGGCACATACAATCCAATCAAAGAATTGTTACGAACTGCGATCGACTATGACAGCTGGACTTTTCTATATAAGTTCATTTCAGAAACTATTCATCAAACCACAAGTCGTGCTGAAATCTCACCAGCAACTACTTTTGAGGACTGCAGTCTACAGCGCTATGTGTGCATTGACAACCAAGGAATTGACATAGATTTTTATTGACTATGACAGCTAGACTATTCCATATAAGTTCATCTCAGAAATCATTAATCAGATCACAAGTTACGCTCAAATCTCATCAGCAACAACTCATGAGGACCGTGGCCCTCAGTGTGAATTGAAAGGGTTCTGCTCAGGCGATAAATTACGAAGCTTACGTTTAATCTTTAGTCGTACCTACAAGTCCAGCCCACACCTCAGGGCTTGTACTCAAAATGTACAGGTGAGCTGATTAGCAGCTGCATTCACTCGCTGTTGTGGAAGCCAGCAAACACGGCCGAGGCGGTGATGTACCGCTCAGGGTACACCACCCACACCCCCTCTCCGTAGCCACGTACTACCGCACCCTCTATGTTCAACGTGACACAGTCAGAGACTGGAACACCCTCAGTCTCAACGAGTGGTCCCGAAGTCTTCTTTACTTCGGAAGCGTCATTGCCAATGGACACGCTCATCACTTCCTCTACATCGCTCATGGTAAGGTCATCCGTATCAGGTAGTTCAGCTTCACTCTCTGCAACACCATTTTTCATAGCCTCCGAATTGACTGCTTCACTCTTATACTCGGCATCTTGCGACTGAGGAATGCTTTCTTCATCCATTCGACCTTCGACTATGTCAGAAATGTCAACACTAGTCAGATCTCCCACGATGTCATTCGAGGGATTTTTTTCGTTAAAAGTCTTTTCCTTTTGCAGAGCTAAGAGAAGGTCAAACCCAGTGGTTCGTGGATGGACTTTTTTGGTGTGGCAGCCCAGGGTTATATGCGCCCTAGACCCCAATCCTGAAGTCGGGCTGAATTTTTCCATTTCAGTCGTATTGCCAGGAACAAACTTGAACGACTTTTTGTCAGCTTTATATCCGAGAATGTCATTCGTATCATCAGCCGCATCATCTTTAGTATCACTATCAAGAGCGAGAGTCTGGCCATCCACAGGAGGCACTTGAACTTTCTGCTCCTCGAACATGGAGGCAATAGGTCGAGGTACAGCAGGCGAGTCGCTGTTGTCCCACAAGGTGAGCTGATCGGAGTCCAGCTTAACCCTGGCACCAAACGTGCGAGGTGTGATCACAAAACCCACAACCTGCAGAGCTGACACCTGGCCCAGAGCACGCTGAACGTCGCGACGCGCTGTGTAGACTGCGTCAGACGCCGAAGTGCCGCCCTTTGCGGTACAGTGAAGGATTTCGGGTCCGCCCACTGTGTTGTTACGGATGTAACTTTCTATGAATTCTGCGGAGAAACGAGACAATGTAACCGATTTAATCATTTTTCAAGGTCTAAACTGCTAAATTTAACCTACTAAGTCAGAATTTTAGTTCCACTTAAACGTGTGGTGCTAGATTTTGTCACTCCTATTGCATGAATAGTCTTTCAAGGTCTATGACAATCTAAGTCAGTATTCTCGTTTCACTTAAACGTGTGGAGCTCGATTTTATCACTCTAATGCACAAACAGGCAAGTTGGTACATAATTCTTTTGTGATATCTTGGAACACGTCATCTGTACTTAAGGGCCCTGTCAGACGAGCGGGTTGGCCGCCGCGGGTGCAAAGCGGGTCAGCCGCCTCGGAACCGCTTTTGAAAGAGTTTATATTGATTTATATGTAAAACGCTGGCTTTTACATATAAATCACAATATAAACTCTTTCAAAAGCGGTTCCGCGGTGGCTGACCCGCTTCGCACCCTCGGCGGCCAACCCGCTCGTCTGACAGGGCCCTAATGAGCCGTACTCATGTCAATGAGTGCTATCTGCGTCACCGCACACGCGTTATCGAACGTCTTGTAACGCAAAAAAATTGCGGATAATGGCAGCTTCCTCTTTGTCTATGAATGAAAATAAGTTTTGGGAACTTTTTCTTTAATTTCTGGGATTCCAGAATTGAAAAAACTATACAAAACACGGCTTCAATTTTTAGAGGACAAGGTCAGAAGCAATCCTTGAAACTGTTAATTTATCTAAATTATCAGTCATGCAGTTTTTGCAGCCAGTTTTTTTATTTTTTCCTACTCTGACACTTGGATAAAAAATAATAAGAAATTAGGCTGCATCTCTCTTTCTGATCGTAAGAATTCTTCAATGAACTCAAGCATGTCAATCATGCACAATACTTTTCAATGAACTCAAGCATGTCAATCATGCACAATACAAGTCACAAAAAATGATATTTTGCAAAAAAATGATCAGTGCAATATATTAACTATTCCACTGAGCCATTGCGTAATTTAATGCCTTGAAAGGCCTTCATCTGAACATTTCCTTTTGAACCATTCGCGAGTTGCCATCTTCAGAATAATGGACAGCAATCAATGGTCAATGAACTTGTATGGACTAGCTTACAATCTAAAATCATAAATTGTGCAGGAATCGCATTAGGAAAGAAGTTATTGCACCAAAATTAAGAAAGGAATAAGCAACAACACTAGTTTAAAAAAATTCAGTACACTACATGGATAAAAATTCTGGACCTGAAAGCTGCAGTAAATAACTTCACCGCAGAAAGACGCAATAACTCGCGATATTTTCGTCCATGAGCACAATAAAATATAAATTGAACAGCCACACGCACTGCAATATATTTTGAACTCAATACTACCTGGATTTCAAATCCGGTCTACAGAGCAAGATTTTCCAATAGGATCTCACACCTCATAACAACCATGTGTGAGGATCGCAGCTCATAATTATCAGAGGAGCACGTCTCACCTTGCACAGAACATTTTTTGAACTCGAAAGCACCAGGGTTTCAAATCCGGACTCAAGAGCAAGATTTTTCAATAGGATCTCACGCCTTAAAATAATCCGTGTGAGGACTGCAGCTCGTTTTCAAAAGAGCAATCAAATCTACAGAACTAAAGCAAGATTTTCCAATTTGATTTGACACATAACAATCTATGCGTGAGGATCAAAAGCTCATTATCCCAATAAGATGTGACAACAATCCATGCGGTTGGATCGCATCCGAATTCGGGGGCCTCACCTTGCGTAGAGGAGCGCTTGGTGCGCCGCAGCAAGTCGTGTCTGATGACAGGCACGGCCAGCAGGCGCCTCAGCAGCAGCTGTGACGCGTTGCTCAGCTCCACCGAGTCCGTCAGGCTCAGGAACCAGCTGTAGCAGAACGGCAGGCTTGCGACCGCTGGCTGCACGGTACACCAAACTTGTCATCACCTCGTTTAAACTGACGCGCATCTCTGCAGCTTAGCTTGCTTCTTAGCAAAATGCGTAATAAACTCGTGTGGAATGTGTAGTTGAAAAAATGTAAACTTCTTTCCTGGTTAGCTTGCGAGCAAAATGCATAACCAACTCATGTGGAATGAATGTGTAGTAGAAAACTTTTGAACGTCTCACCAGTTTAGCTTGTAAACAAATTGCATAAGAAATCTATGAAAAATGAATGTACAGCAAACTTCTCAGCTTTTTTAGGGAGTATTAGAAAGGATGGAATGATCCATGCATTTCACGTAATTGTAAAATCTTCATTTATGAAATTGCAGCAACCTCCCTAGGAGCTACATGTGCTAGATAAGGAAACGTTGGAGAAATACATCACCAGTTTCTGTCGATTGAATCGATGTGAAAGTTAACTGCAATAACTTGAAAATACAATCCATATGCCCACAACTCAACAGAAGATATTTCCTTACGTGTCATGTTTATTATTAGCAAGTTTTTATTATTTATTAACAAGTATCAGGGATAGTGAGTAAAGTGTCATACAACCCGCGAGAAAAACTGAACGTGTATGGCAAGCAATTACGAAAGACAAGCGTTCTATTGGGACAAGATATATGAAAATAACACAGAACTAACATTTGGCAGCACAAGAATGGTCCAGCAGCAAACAATACTGACCTGGTAGGGCAGCATGGAGGAGAAAGCGGCCTCGTGCAGCACGACGGAATTGTAGTTAGCAGAGTGCGCAATGAGCAGGTGCAGCTTCACAGACGCGCCCACGGCAGCCTCCACGATGACGGGCGACACTTGCTGCATCACGTTCCGCTCCAGCTGCTTCAGCCCTGGGCCATGAGAGGCAGCGCGCCTGTCAGATTAGGGGTTAGTTTCAGCTTCATTCCTCATGTGTGTTTTTCAGTAATTGCATTTTCTAAGATTTTTTTCTCAATTTAAAGTGATGCATTCTTTTGCAACGAGGAGGCTCAAGGGGAAAATGCAGGTTCGCTTAAAGAACAAAGCAGCGTTATTTGCAAAATAAATGTTTGACAATGACTAAAAAAGCTAAATTTCAATTTAATAAATATTATATAATATTTTAACATCACAATATTATTATATAACATTTTAATAATGATATTTTACATTTAGCATGTGTGGGCTCACTAACCAACAGTACTGTACATTTCTTAAAAAATAAATACACTCACATAAGGCTTTGCACTAAATGCTGCTAACGCACTGCCAACATAGCTGGTTACATCAAATGTATACCAAAATTGACTGAAATAATCCCCTAGCATAGAAGATTTCCCCACAGTTTTGTATTCCAGTAAAAGTGAGACACAAAAGTTCTCAAAATAAATTCAATTTATGTCACTTCATCGGAACATCTGGTGTTACATTATGATAAAGCTTGCTTATCAAATTACCTGAAGGAGATAAATGTCCCAGTCTTTGAAGAACAGAAGCGTAAAGCTTTCACTTTAAATTATCCTCAGGAAATGAATGTTCCAGTTTCTGACAGAACAAGAAGGATTAGGCTTTCATTTTAAATAATCCAATGGAGATCAATGTTCCAGTCTCATAAAAAAAATAAAAGCTTTCATTTGAAATTATTTCAAGGAGACAAACTTTCCATGCTCAGACAAAGCGATAGGCACACCACTCACCTAGACTTCTTGCCGTGCTTGGCAGCAGCGCTGATGAAAGAACCAAGCGGGAACTGCAGCCTCAGTTCACGGATGAGGGCAGAGCTGCTGCTGTTATTAGACCGCATCACCACAATCACCAGCTGCACAACCAATTACATATTACATCACAATCACCAGCTGTACAGCCAATCATATACTACACCACAATCACCAGCTGCAAATACTATCATATATTACTACTCATCATGATTCCTGCATCTTAAAAATGGACTGAATGACATAAAATGGAAATATGCAAGTGAAAGGTTAGGATAATATAAAGGTTAGCTCACAGCACCACTACCTTTGTCAGGTCAGAAGCAGGGACCTCACATCTTGACCTCATGGAAATTAAATGGGCTTCTCATCTCACACAAACGTTATAATCCAAAGTTTGAGTGCCTGATCTCATTCACTTAAGATCAAAACAAAATGCAACAGTGCATTTTGCTGCAACAAAGTAACGTTGAAGAGGTTCTTAGGAAATATGTGTACTCACTTCAATGCTAATTGAAATGCAGTTTTGAAGATGGTGTACATTTTACTCGTGACACTGAAATCAAGTCGACAGTGTTCTTGACTTTACAACTTCCCACAAAACATTTATTTATGTTAAAACTTTCTCAAATTGAAATAAATGCTTAGTAAAGCTGAGATTATTTCAAATGCATCCTGCAATTCGTTCATAGAAATTTTTGATTATCAATCACACCACAAACATTTTCCCCCTCAAAGAATTATTTCGTTCAAACTCGCAACTTCATAATTTGTGTTCAGTCACTGAGAGAGCGTAGATACCAATTTACATGGATACATCGGCACATCATTTGTACCCTATAAGCAGAAAATAAAAGATTTCAAATGAGGTGATGCACGCACAACTTGAAAAGATCAATTTGGCAAGTTTGGTAAGAAACATCAGACTTACCTGATTATCACGAGCATGTTGGGCACTCGCACTGTCTCGCAGTAGAGCCAAGTCCTCAAACTTGCCCTGTACGCAGAGACTGTTAGATTTAGAAGTAGAAGACTTCTTACAGAATTCTTCATCCTTTTCTGTATGATTATCAGTTGCAATGTCAATGTTCTCATCAGCAGCAATAGGTTTGTCCAAACGCTGTTTCTTGCTAGTGGATCTCGAGGAGGAAGTGCCATCATCAGTCACAGCCTCACTTTCCTGACTCGTGTGAAGAGAAGAGCTACTTTCGCTGCTTGCAGAACGACGTCTTCGGCGTCTACCACTATTGCTTGGAGTTCCAGCCTTTATTTCTGTTGGGCTATTACTGTTAGCCGTTTTCTTTGAGCTTTGGATGGACGCTATTCTGCTGGAACGTTTAGGAGTGACTGATTCAGGAGAAATGGGCTTGGAGGAAGGTGTTACAGCATTGATCTCCTTATCCTTGTTTTCGGGAGTTTTTTCTCCTTTAGAAATGTCTCCAATTTCATCATTCAAAACTGTTTCAGAAGCTTTATCATTAGAGTCATCTGGTAACAATGACAATTTACATCCTTCATCATCTATGGTTTTATCGTCATTGTTTTCTGCTTGTGTTTGTACAGGGGAGGTAGTATCTGAGGGATCAACGGATGGTAATTCGAGAGGCTTGTCTTGTGAAGGAGCAAGACTGCAATCTTCGTCAGACTGAACACTGTCTGCCGAATTGTCCTCAACAGCAGGAGCAGTCGCAGTACTACCAAAACTGAAACTAATAGGAAGACTTTCCGAGGTGATAATTGATTTGAAAAACTGGAATGAAGCCACAGGAAGAGAAGAGACAGAGCTGGTAGATATCATAGAGAAGCTTGGCCATTTGCCCTTAGACATTGAAGCACTAAAAGTTGAGCCAGCCAGAGGATGGTGGTAAAATGAATCCTCAGAAGAAGGGGATCTTAGGGTAGCTTTTGAAGGAGAAGAGTCATAACCATTTTGTCTGTTTAAATAGTCTTCTTCGTCAGTCTTTTCCTTTTCAGTCTTTTTGGATTGAGTGACCCTATATTCTGATGTAAGCATTTTCTTGGAGTCTGTAGAACTGTGAGTAGTGCCAGCTCGTGGATGATTGTTCACACCTAGTTCATACTCATCGTTACTGCAGTGAGACCGAGCCTCGCTACAACTTCTCTCTTCATCACGTCGTAATTCAGAGTCACCATTCTCGAGGACGTCATTTGAGTTTGGGGTCATCGGAGCAGACACGGAGCCTGATTTAGATTCGTCATCATTATTAATCATCTCACACGTGTCAAAAGCTGAGCTTCCTCCAACACTATTCTCTTCACAACTGGACTCTTCAGATCTTGCATCAGTCCCCAAAAGAGTTTTCTTCAACAGCAACAAACCTTTTCCAATTGTCTGGCTCAATGTCACGTTGCCTTCCTCCTCTTCTTCACCATGATCAGCATTCACACCCTCAGCTACATCTTCATCTAACTCCTCAATAGTGGAGTTATGAGGAACATAAGCAGGAGCAGGAGATGCACATGTTGCAGAAGAAGAAAGGCTGAAGTTTATTGCAGATATCAGGTTTCTTGGAGGCTGGGATGGTGAATAAGGGGCTGACATGCGGGACTCTTCATTTGCAATTTCACCTTCATGGAATGAGGCACCATCACATTTAATCTCCATTTCAGCTTCAGTTGTTAGCTGGTCATTTGCATCAAAAACAGGAGTTTCAATACGGGCTTCATTCTCCTCAGACCCTTTACTAGAAGACCCTTCCTCGTTTTCAGACATTTCTTCAATGTTGATGGGCTTCACAGGTTCTTTTTCTTCTTCCTCATCCTGTTCCTCAACTTGAGCTCTCATTTCCAGAAGTTTCCAGTCATGCTTCAAAAAGGGTGAAGCTGTGTTATCTGGCTTCTTTTTTTTAGAGTAGCTGATACTTTCTGGAGAAGCTTTTCGTTTTAAAGACTTAGGAGTACCAAATTCATAAGAAGCATTGTTACTGGCACCATTCTCCAAATCTTGACTGGGCTGAGGACCATCTCTTAAAGGTCTGCGAGGAGATATCAGGACTTTACCCAGGAAAAAAGAGGAGCTAACCCGTTTATACTGAGCAGGAGAAATGCCTCCCAGTTCTTCCCTGTAGCCTTGAGCAAGCAGACTAGAAGATGGAGGAAGGGGAGATGCTGAGCTATACTTCACATGACCAGGAACAACTTTGGGAGTGAGGTCTTCTGACTTAGGGGAGAAATAATTGATCAATTTGTGACTCAGGGAAGGAGATGCACCATCACTAAATGAGTAAGGGGTTGCCTCCACAGCTGGAGAAGGTGCTGCTGCTTTTACTGATAGTAATTGTGGCTCGTCTTTCTCAGACTCGTGAGGTTTTGTTTCCTTGCTGCTCCCTTGCCCCATGATTCCAACTGAAACAAGACAAAAAATTAGACAAAGGTAAAAAACTGTCAATGTTTCAGCTGATACATTCTATTCTACTTCCTGGGTTGAATAATTTTGACAAGAAAAAGTATGTACTTAGAAAACTTTCATTACTCATAAAATTATCAATGTTTTATACTATTTACAGTTGATTGTAATGAAAACATCCTAAAATAGTAGGGTTTTAACAACATGAGCACACTTCATTGGTGAGGGAATAAAAGAGCTGAAACTGCTGTACAGCAGTGTGTACCAAATACCAGGAAATATTTGGTGGTTTTGTCAGAAAAAATCATCACATGATTCTCGATCTAAGAGAAAGAAAATTATTATGGAAGATTAGTTGCAAATATTTTTTCATTTTCTGTGCTTTTAATTTGGAGATTCTAAAGCATTATAATGCAGATGGGAAGTGTATGAAGAAGTCAGCTAGCAGTATAGATTTTGTTCATAGCATTTTCAGTATACACTAATCAAAAATAATAATAAAAATTAAATGAAATAATCAAAATTAAATAATAATTAAAGCTACATAATTCCAAAATAACGAGAAATTTTACATGTAGTTAAAAAAGAATTCCATCTTCACATTCTGGTTTAAATTTCAAAAAACAAAAAAATTGAACTAACTTGTAGATAGGTATCTCTGCCATGTACATATATAAGATTGGTATTTTCAGAAAAGTTGAGTGGCTTTATCATTCCTACAAATTTGTTGGTATAAAAATTACACAAAAATATAAAACATTCAAATCTCAAGGCTTAATTTTCACAGCCCTCTCATGCAACACATTTTGTATTACAAATCACATATACACCATATTATAATTTCTGTCATTAAATAATGATATAATCATACTATTTTCCATTAAGAAAAAAGGTCAATATGCAGTTTAATGCACTCACAGAAATTTGAAATTCTGTTCCAAAGAATCACTCAAGGAATTTATTTAAAACGTTTTACAAGAATGACATTCTGCTTGCTGATGCATTATTTTTGAGATATAACAATAATTACCTTCAGATAGGAATAACATTATATAGTCGCTGCATTGTTGGGTCACGCCCTTTTTTTGGCTGGAGAAGAACAGCGTCGGTTTGGGTAAGTTAAGGTAAGCTATTTCAGGTTCATTTGTGTTATTTTAGATTAGTTTATTTAACTATTGTAACTTTACCTAACCTAACTTCACCCAGTGTTACGTCAATGACAGCATATTTATGCCTCCATTCCTTCACTTTTATATACGACGTTCAAAAATATAACTTCAAAGTTGAATAATTAAAAAATTACGGATCAGCAACCAAAATTTCATCCATGTAAAACGTTTATAGATATGTTGCTTTAGCAATTTTTTGGAACACAATTTTTTATTTCCGTGAGCACATTTAACTGCATTTTGACCAGAAAAAATATATTTTTTATATTGTTCACAATTTAAGAAATAATCTGATTCAATACAACATAAATTTATTTCAATTATTTTAAAAGATGAATTAACATGTTGCTTACGATACGACCCACCAGTGGATTGCGCTTAAGTTTCTGCAGCTACAAAATAACCCACCGATTAACCGTTTGAGAAATTTAGAAGAATTTTTAAAATTAATGGTATTTAATTTAGGTACCCAATTAACATCTGCAATTGATATTTTTATGCAACTATTACTTGAAATTTGAGTTGAATAATGAACTTCAGTTTAGCTCATTTAGCAACGACATTAAACTTCACTCACCATACCAAACAATAGTGACCCCATGAGTAGAAGAAAGAAGCATTTTTCAGTATGAAATTAAGAGGACAGGAAATCTGTGCACAAATTTGCTCACACCCTACACATGAAACAATTAGGAATAAAATTCATTCACAAATTAAGATGTAAGCTGATGAACAACATAACAAATACAGAAAAAAAGCAGTGTGAATAACAGGTTAAATAGGTCATAGTAACAAAATATATTTTCTGACCAAAAACCTACCTAACTTTTAACTTGGGAGTTGGACCCTCACAATTTCCTTACAAGAGTGTTAATCATCAAAATAAGGTATTTTAATTCCCCTTAGGGGGGCCACCATATAATTTTAAAATACATTTTACAAGAAAACTATTACCAAGACCCTCAAGTCGCAAAAAACTTTTCTTTTTGAGCACTTAAAACTAGTCAATTCATAAAAAATTACCATATCCATGCACATGTAAAGTTTTTAATTAGTCCACGTAGTCACATAGGCAGTAACATTTCCAGACACAACGTAACATTTTAACCTCCTGTTTTCACACGTCATCTCGCCAAGACAGTGAAGAGCATTCACAAAGAAGTTTACACCATTAAAATTACATATAACAAACCGTATAAAGTGCTGACTTAGAGCAGAATCAACGCATGCAGCTCTTTAGTAAAAAAAATCGTGACTAGCACGAATTTTAGACCAAAATTGACCAAACTGTCTAAAACCTCAGCTCGCTTGGCGTTGCTATCCACCCGGTATTCTGTTTCTTCGTCTGATTTCAAACGGAAGCAGCGTAGAAATTTTGGCTTGTACAGGATGCTTGAGCTAAATCATTGCGTAAAAAAGAAAAAAAACAGCTTAGTTATTTAATTATTTCAAAGCTGGTACAAAAAGGGAAATTGATTTTCAAAATATTTTAAAATAAAATACCTTTGTTGATTTGAGCACAAGGGTATTGAAATACCCCATGTCAATTGTCAGAAGAAATGTTTGAAAGAAAACCCTAAGAATGAATTTCCTTTCTTGCATTAACCTAAGTTTGAAAATGCATGTTAGTACAAGTAACTAAAAAACAAAATGACATAATACCAGCGATGCATTGATAAAAACGCTCGTGTTAGCGCACACTTAAATTTGAAATTTGAATTTAGTAACTTGGTATCAGGGATTAATGTTGAAAGTAAAATGGGGGAATTTACATAACTTGACATAAAACAACTAAGAGGTCAACATTCGGAGCTATCTTTTCGCTCTTACTTATCAACTAGCATGCCAGATAGCTAGCTTAGAGAAAATATTTTATCACGCCACAAATTTACGTTATATTATAAACAGATAACCCTGGCACATGAGAGTTCACCGGACTCAAAAACATGAAAAGGATTGCTTCATAATGCTAACCAAAATATTTTACAACACAATCGTAGCAATTTGAAAAGTTGACTACCTGAATAATGCTGTCATAAGGTGCTCATGAGCGCCAGAAACGAGGAAGTGTCACACGAGGCTAGCAATAGCATTATTCGACATTAATAAAAAGAAAAGAATTAAGGTCGATTGAAGTTAATACAAAAGATGAGTTCAATCGTTTTTCAAAATGTCCTGATATACAGGTTCTTAGTTGATCAGCATATTTGGTTGTCATAACTACCCATGTCAATGTTTGCACAAGAGATTCAGAGAAAAGCATGAAAATGTGTTTCCATGGCTGGTCATTCTAAGTTTGATAGTATTTAGCGATGCATGTAATTAAAGAAGTATGAAGATGGATACAATGAGGTAAAACGCTATTGTCAAGTTAGACGTAAACATACAACTACAACATTTTTGTCAAATTTTTACTTTAAAACTTAATTGATGTATTTTAACTTTTAGTAAAATTTTTTATTGAATAAATAGTTTTCAACTATATAGAGATTGATTTGAGAGATACATTCGTAAGTTATTGCCTTTGCGTTGGAAATTTCAGGAATTTATGCATTAGTCATGTAATTATGAGTGCCATTAACTTGAAGTCCTTCTGAGTTTAATTGAATTGAAATTTTTACTCTCATAATGATTGAACTAGATGGTAGTGACAAGTTATTTGCCTTAAAGTAGAGCAGTGGAAATACCAATGTACGTGGGATTACAAGGCTATCGGTAAATATATATATTTATTTTATTGAGGTAACATTTAATTTGCATTTGACACACCATCGATCAAGTTGTGACGGGTTTGATCACAAAAAGAAAAATAGGTGAGCCATGACTGAGCGCTCATGCGAAGGCTCAAACGCATGAGCGGTTATGAGGAGATAAATGAATGCAGTATTTGCATTTCACTCCTATTTTTCTTTTAATTCACTTCTTTAAATATTGTTGCAGCTTCAAGTAATATGGGCAAACAATTAAAACTGAATTGCAAAATTTTATAGAAGTACTTTCAGTGTACGTAGCTATGTAATAGGTTCTACAATGTAGAGTAATTTTATTTCAGCATCCCCAGGAAGAGACATTCGTCCAACTTTTCGATTGAGTTGTGCTTATTTTACATAATACCATTTTCTTTTATATGATTCTTTTTTTACACTGTTTTGGTAGATATGCCAATTGAAGTGAATCTACGGTAGATTTTCTGGTAATGTTCCCACTAAACCTATGAAATAAATAAATTAATGTTATCTTGTTAATTATATAAATTGTTTCGTTCAAGAAAAATTTGTTAGCATTTTTTTAAATATGTTAGCATATTTTTTAAAAATACTTAGCAAATTTTTTTAAAATATGTTAGCATATTTTGTTTTCATAAAATATGTTAGCATATTTTTGTTGGCAAAGTTTTCGATATAAAATAGTGGCCCAACGAAAGTAACACTTATACGCAGAGACTGCTCATGTCTTCATGATCATTCACCGCACTGCGCTACGATAGAGAATCGAGTCTGTTTCTAAACCATGCATGGGGGAAAATGGTCTTCTTGCTAGCGTTTCTTTAGCGACAACTACGACTCAGTTCAGGGCCGAATATTGGCTCGTCGCCTTCATCTCAGTCAGCGTGATTCAACTTGACGCAAATTATTCTACTTAGGGTAAATTAGTGCAATTAATCCCGATTTTGGATTTCCATATATTTGGTGTTGAGAAGCTAATTTGAACAATGAGATATAGCGCAATCAGAGGCTAATGTCGATTCCGACCATTAGATTATGTGCTGGAAGTTGCATTGTATTTTTGAACATTAAGCACACCCACTACCCAATCTCGTTAAATTATTTTAGTGATCAACTTTGAGTATTCTTGAAGGAATAATGGAACATTTCTCACGTAGATGTGGGATATGAATCAAATTTTCCTGAGAAGAATTCAAGACTTATACACTTATCTGAAGAAAAGACATTTATTACGAATATTGATCATATAATTGAGGCCTCACTTCTTTCCAGTCATATTTATGAACGGCATCTGAATTAGGCACTTGAAATTTTTAAATTTAATTTTTGTAATACATTTCATGGATCTAATTTATTGGAAATAATCGGTTTTACTAATTTTTTTCAGGACTTCGTACCTTCAGGGTAAATTTCGCCATTTTAGGGTATTCTTTCTTGGTATTCCAGGTAGTAAATTCTAGGCTCGTGTGAACCCTTCAGCGTCAGTCTCAAGTCCCGACTGTGCAGAGACCAGAGGTTGAACTCTGCAGTTAGCGCCGGGACACAAGATCTAGTGGTAGTGTGCCGTTCTTATCTTTTCTATCCATTTATGGAGACGGAGTCGTGTTGTTCCGTCGTACTGACTCGAGGAAGGAAAACAAAGTAAACTTACTAATATTGATCAAAGTGATGCCTTATAATTATACGCATTAAGGCGCAGAATAATTGTGCGATGACAGAGATAAATTTACATTCTATTTTTATAGGGAAGAAAAATAAATGTCTCGCATGAACCATTAATCTGGCCATATGTCTAGCTCGAGTGAACTCCGGTCTACTGTGCTCACTTATATACAGGATGTAAACTACATAAGCATTCGACACAGGGAAATAGATGTATTCAGTTACGTTTTAAGCAACGATATTTCCACATAAATAAACGTGAATGAGTGTTTCTGAATAAAGTTTACGGAAAAAAAGAGAGAAAAGAAAAAAGCGTAACACGTTTAGCGGAAAAGGAAAAAAGAAAAACAGTACAGCAGATACAAATCATCATTGGTTTTTAAAATCTGTTAACGTAAACGGAAAGAAAGTGTAACACGTTTTGAATCGTGGTTGGTTTCTATTTTCTTATTTGCTTATTATTTGCGCCTTATTTTCTCGGAGCAGAAACACCTTAGTGAATCTGAAAGCTAATTCTACGTTTAGGGTCATCGAGTGTGGCGAAGAAAGTAAAAATTCAGGAAACCTATTGGACTGGACGCTTTTTGTTTCAATATTTCATTTGGTGTCTGATGCAAATTTTGTGATAGTAATTGACGTGGTTTGTTCACATCTTGTAGCTTAAGTGAAATATCTTTTTGATTTAGTTTCTGACACAATAAACCTGAAAAAACATAATTGTGAACTTAAATAGAGGACCATTCTTTCACTTTGGCTGAATTTTTTTCACAACAGATACAGATTTAACGAGAGGGCCCCAGTACTGCAACAAACTACGCCAACCATGTATACTGCACCAACCAGGTACACTGCACCAACCAGGTACACTGCACTTAACTGCTGCACGTAACTGCTGCACGCAACGGCTCCACGCAACTGCTGCACGCAACTGCTGCACGTAACTGCTACACGCAACTGCTACACGTAACTGCTGCACGTAACTGCTCCACGCAACTGCTGCACACAACTGCTGCACGCAACTGCTGCACGCACTGCATCGTGAGCTGCATGCGTCTCTCTGTGCGTGACGCGTTGTCCCTTTTGCCTGCAGTGAAAAAAAAGAGAGAAAAAAAACTGTTCATTTCCGATAAAGTTGACACATGAAATATTTAAAATTGTTTTAAAAATATCTTGACATTGACATCCTTAATTAACAATTACTCATTGGTATCGTAATACCCATGTGTAATCATCAATTGAGGAGGTGATGGAGTGACTTGTTTATTTTATTTTTTTTTAAAGCTGACGAGCGGCTTTTCGCTTTGAATTCCCACAAAATTACCGCACATTTTTTCATATTAATGGCTTTTGTGTTCGGATCTGAAGCTTAGATTGTGTGAAAAGAAAGTTTCTACCTTCTCATGTGACGAAGATTGCATGCCTAATAAATCTACGGATATTGAGATGACTGTTTAACTATCTCGTAAGTCCGTCAGAGAGTGTGTCCAACTCGATTTTTGCACGGTGCGCATCACTGCCTCAATAATTGTTTAGTTGATACACTGCCTTTTTATCAATTGCAAATGCTTTTTTACATACGAAAGTGGATTGTGTAATGAAGTTTGTAGGGTTTCGCGGAATTACTTTGTTTTGAAATTTAGATTACGAGACACCAGAAGTATAGAATGGCTGTGAGCAGGGAGGTTTTTTGTAGCTCTTAGTAAGCATTCCAGCTGCTGCTAAATTGGCATCCCATACCTACAAGAATATGTTCTTTTTTCTCGGCAGCATTATTTCATGTACTAATTACTGTATGTCGACGAGTACAACTTCTTGCATTTATATGTTTTTTTTAACATTGCTAGTGGGCAACAGAAAATCCTAAATGGCCTAAACATTAGTAATTCTGCATTTTTTCGGACAAAAATCGATGATATTTCATATGAAGACAGCACCACAGTGGCCATTATTGGAATTAAGAATGTTGACTAAAAGTTTCCAGAGACTATCGCTGTTTCAAGACACTAAGCGAAAGTTCCCAGTCTAACTTTTTCGCTGCCTGCATGCATGTTTTTTGCTGCCCAAGTAATTAAATCGCTTAGGCGGCGAAAAACATGCATGCTCCGGCGAAAAAGTTAGACTGTGTTGTGACGGAGATTGTCAGTGATCAAAGCCAACACTGTATAGTGATAAAGGTAAGAAAATTCGCTTTAGATTCTGATCATTGACATTAACAAGGAACTTTGTTAACGTAACGAGTAAAATTGGAATGTTCACAGAAATTTTTTTCGAGCAAACCTTTCGATGCAAGGGTGAATGGTTCAATCAAATGACCATTGATTTAATAGACAGAAGTGATTGTACGTATAGATTTGATAGAAATTAATTCATGACGAAAGAGTATTTCACATAAATGGAAGTGATTTCATAGAAGTAGTTAGTAATTAGTTATAGAAGTAGTAATTATATGAAGAAAGCAACTCACGCAATGACCGTTCGTCAAGACCGTCTGTCCACTTCGTGCAATATCGAGCGATTGCGACAGCGCTACTTGAAGCTTATCTCGAAAAAGAGAGCGGAAGGCAGAACGGAGAGCTGCTATAGTGCAGAGCATTCGATATGAGGGCGGGGAGGCTGCAGGTTCATGCTTTATTGATCGGCAGCTCGCGTGCCATCCCTTCCGTCTCCCCTCGGCCGGATTCTTCGCCGAATGACTTTCATTTTTTCGTAAAAACGCTCGAGGAACTGTACTCAGTTGTTGCTGGTGTTGTAAGAGTAGCTGTACTCAGTTGTTGCTGGTGTTGTAAGAATAGCAGTACTCAGTTGTTGCTGGTGTTGTAAGAGTAGCTGTGCTCAGTTGTTGCTGGTGTTGTAAGAGGAGCTG
>JACJUY010005587.1:13573-58538 GCA_014220935.1 Platorchestia sp. MABIK | reverse complement strand
CAGATGTGAATGACAAATAAATAAATCCATCCTAATAGTACCCGCGTTTAAAATACTCATGTACTTGTGCACTGACGAAACTAGTATCGCAGAGGAGATCATTAAGCATCCTTTCAGAGAGTGAAAGGGACAGACCAACCAATTTTGTTTGTTCAGTACTGAATTGAACATTGTAATAACATAGAAGTTATGCACAGGAAATACCCAAATCTATTTATTCGTTCAAGGAGACACTTGGCATTTTATTTGATAAGAATAATCAACACTATGTAGGGTGTATTTTTTTGTGCGGACAAATTTCAATCATTGGTACAAAAAATTCAAAATAAATCGATTTTCACGAATGATAAAATGCCGAAACGCCGTCGTTTTCGAGTTACAAGGACTTAAAGAAACTTTAAAACTCAAAGTAGGAGATCTCGTGCGAGCCAATGTTAACGCTAGTCTTGATAGTTCCGACCGCACTAAAGCAGTTTTTTGTTATTTTTACGATAAAGCCTTCAAGAATTTTACAATTACAAAAAATGTGCAATTTAAACGTTTGTTAGGAAATTAACACTAAGTCATCAATGATAAACGTTTGTAGATATTTCATTAAATTAATAAAACGTGCAAACATTATTCAATGCTTGAAACTACTAAAACTAACTACTAATAGTAGCTTGAAACTGTAGATACTTTTCCTAACCGTGAATTGTTTGCAGTTCTTATTGTAAAACCTGTTCTTAATGTAAAACCTAATCAAAAACCTGTTTTATTGGGGTAGGAACTTCAAGACTTCACCTTCATCTTTTTCACCTTTTCACCCATCAAGATTTCACCTTTTTCACTTCAAATTAATCTTAATCAACAACAATGTAATCCAAGTCAAGGTCATATTTAATCCAAGTCAAGATCAATTTAATCCGAGTCAAATTCAAATTAATGCAATCCTTGGTGAAGTTAAGAATTTTTACGCAATCACTCGTTAATTTGAGCGTTTTTTGTCTCAAATATGCCTTTATTTTATGTAATGAGCAAGACAATCGTTTTTTTTTCAGCAAGGAATACATAAAATTTTCGCCTGTGTCCGGTGTTGCAATCTGGAGACAAGCTATCGTAAAATGTGGTAATTATCCAGCATCAGGAGGCAGAGTGTGATTCAGATCTTTGAGCGGCGTAAAAGATACCAGTCAATTATAATAAGTTATTATACATCTCACTAAAGATCTTTTAAAATTCTACATTTATGGCAGTTTGCATCCATTCAAATTTTTATGTTCAAAAGGTAATTTTACTAGTATGTTACACATATACATAATAGTATTGCGGAATTATTTACACTCAAATAGAGATTTATATGCCTGAAATTTCACTTTATAACATGTATCAAATCATATAGACATGCTACTAAATAAGATTATCATTGGACGAAATGTAAATTTAATCAATACAAAAATAAAGCAACAAAGTGTGTTTCCGCTCGTCCAAACGATTTTCGTAAAAAGAAGTTACAATTTATCTCATCGACAGAGATGATGTATTTGCCTTGACCAATTAAAAACATTTGAAGGGATAGCAACATTTTTATTGCTAATGCAAGAATGTATCTGTGTAATGTACTCTTATCAATTGTATTCAAACGGAATCGTACATAAGTACTCAGTGAATCGCGTTTGTATATATCTCTTAAAGATTAAATCTATACAACGTCCAATAGTTCTCTTATGTATTCGCGTGTATATGATTTCATACATGTGATAAAATGAAACTTCAAGTATGTAAATCTCTAAATGAGAGTGGAAACATCCCCGATACTGCTATGTGTAACATAAAATTACATTTTGAACTTAAATATTTGAATGGATGCATACTAACATTAATGCAGAATTTAAAATAACTTCAATGAGTAGTACAATACAAAGCGAACTGGTTATATTATATATTTGACTGGTATATTTTACGCCGCTCAAAGATCTGAATTACACTCTGCCTCCGGATGCTGGATACTTAGCACATTTTACGACAGCTTGTCTTTAAATTGTAACACAGGCGAAAGTTTTATGTATTCCTTGCTAAAAGGAAAAACGATTGTCTTTCTCATCAGATCCAATAGAAACATATTTAATACAAAAAACTCTTTAATTAATGAGTGATTGTCAATTCTTAACTTAACTTCCAGTTGAATTAATTTGAATTTGATTCGGATTAAAATGACCTTGACTTGGAATAATTTGAAGTGAAAAAGGTAGCGCACACATTGGCGCGCACGTGGTATCATACTTTAGGTTTCAGAGTTTCTTTTAAGTCCTCACAACACAAAGACTAAGGAGTTTTGGGCATTTAATCTTTCGTGAAAATTGATTTATTTTGAGTTTTCAACCTACGGTGGAAATTGGTCCGCACAAAAAAAAAATGTATATATATTGAAACGCTAGGTGTCTCCATCAATTTATAAATAAATACGTGTTTTTGTATTTAATTTCCCCCATGTTAATACCATGGGAATTACCTTGATTGGACGGTTTCATAAATACCATTCAAATTATGTGAACAACCTAACATCTGCTCACTTTTATTTATAAGTAAAAAATGTTGCTTGAAAATTGAATCTATTGTTGAGAAAATGCAGCTTATCGTGAAAAAAGCCAATGACGACGCAAATTTTTCAGAAACTTCTTTGCAAATAATAATTTGAATTATAATACACAGTTGTTGCTTGCTTGGTTGGTGTGTAGGTCTGTGACGTTCATAAGGATGCTAATTGACCGTATCAGTGATAAGAGTTTCACCAGTGCACACGTACAAAAAAATTTTAATCGCGGGTACTATTAGGGTGGATCTATTTGTTTGTCATCTATATCTTGGGACTTTTTTGAATAAAACTATCGAATCCTGTCATTTTTTAAAGAATCATGTACACTAGTAGATATATATTGGTAAAACTTGATTTTCACCATTCTATTGTCAATTTAGAAGTCATTCGTAAATAAAGACCATAATAACCATTTGTACAGGTTGCAATACCTGCAAGCAGTAATATTCATCTTATAAATTGTGAATAGGTGGAGTTGGAGTCACAAAATTGGGATTAGGTGGAGTCGGTGTCGGAGTCGTAAAATTTTAGAAAGGTGGAGTTGGAGTCGGAGTCGCAGAATTCTGAAAAGGTGGAGTCGGAGTCGGAGTCGCAAAATTCTGAAAAGGTGGAGTCGGAGTCGCAAAATTCTGAAAAGGCGGAGTCGGAGTCGGAGTCGCAAATCCCTCCGACTCCGCAACCCTGCTCGCAACCCTATCATCCTTCACGTTCAGCAGTTTCTCAAAATACTCCGCCCAAATCTTCCTCACATCACAACCCTCCACTAGCAGCCTACCAATTGCATTCTTCACTCTTTCCGCACTATCCACCTGTCCTTTCCTAATTCTCTTCACTTTTTTCCGGAAAACCTTCCTTCTCTCCATGAAGTCCCCTCCCAACTTCCACCCCCATTCCTCATCCGCCGCACTCTTTGCTCTCCTTACCATTCTTTGCACCTCTTTCTTCCTCTCCTTATACTCTTCGAAATTATGCTGGCTGCCCCTTTGAAGCCACTTTTCGAATGCCCCCCGCTCTGTTCTCACAGCCGCTCCTATTTCTCCGTTCCACCATTCACTCCCCTTTCTTCCCAAACACACCAAATGCATATAATCTAAGGCAAATGAGCTAACTAGTCCTATCTTTAATTCAGAAAGAACTGTAAGACCTTGAACTTTATGATGACTCGGGTCTGTTTTTTCATTAAATTCATCATATGTTCGGAGATTTCCATTTACTTCTAACAAAACAGCATGCCCTCCAGCATACGAACCTTTCTGATGACATCTCTCACGATTATTAAATGCATTGTGATTTACAGTAACTTTTAAATCTGATCGAACTGGAGCATCACAAACAAATGCTTGAATTTCAACTGCAATTTGACAATTGTTAATGAATAAATCTTCATAAATTCTTCATTTCATCTACAAATTGTGCACCAAAATCATTGACGTTGGGTATTTTATTGGATTTTTCTGATTCAGACAAATAAATCCCACTTCATAAGATCTTTGAGGATTGGTGACATAATTGAATCAAGATTGGGTAGGCATGAAATTTTCTAGAAATATTAAACAAAGGAATTCCATCTATGTTTATACTGATTTTAACACTTTTATATCACTACAATGATATACATATTTTTTTAACATTTTACGCCAGTCATAGAAATGAGCATACTTTCCCATGTGCATTCTAAAAATTGTTACATTCACTCCATTATTGCGAAGAGTCTTCGAAGTCAAAACTACTCGTGGGAAAAATGCACTTAAATGGTGGAGTAAGTTTGTAACATTTGCACCTGGTACTTTTGGACAGTCTATTGTCCAACTTATCACTACACTTTCAATTTTTGTCTCCAGTGACATGTAGTCATGAATGTCTTTGTTTGTATTTTAGTTCATTCAGTCTTTTTTCTTCGAGGAGGCACACCTTTTTGTCAATATTGAGGAAATTGACATGATTATCATCCTCTAGCTCTTCACTGATTGGACCAGAACCAGGATCTACAGCGTCAGATGAACAGCAAGGCTGATTAGTTCCACAATTAGTTGATTCACCAAAACAAGCAGAGTTGAAAGCCGTCCTCCGGCAACGCCTTTGTTGACGTTTTGATAAAGTAGAATAGGGTTTGAGCCTCCTAGACTTTTCGTCATCCATTGTTTATCACTAACTTAGATATTTTTCATGGGTTCAATCTGTTATAAAAAAAGCTAATGAAACTAAATGCCATTCACCTAGCCATATAGGATGTAATGATGGTGACATAACCAGGAAATGCTACTGATTAGCACTCTTATATTTAAAATCTTGTAAATCTGTGAATAGCGTGTGGTAGACTCTTTTGTGTCAAAAAATTGAGCTTTAAAGGATGAATCCTTTCAATTGGCAAAAATGTCCAGATTGGAGGTCTTTTTTTTTAAATGAAGCATATTTGGCAATTAACTACAGATTGAGTATTGAAAGAACACTAATTCCTCTTTTCTTAATACCCGCACATAGTATTCTATACCAGAGCCAAGCACTATGTAACAATTTAACGCAATACTATGCAAATAAACTCTGTTCTGGGTTTAACTTTTCAAATTACCCTAACAGCATACAGCAAAGTAAAATGCAATGCAGCGTGATCGAGTGCCGTGCGTTCAGATTAAACACCTAAATAAATATAAGCCAGCGCCTCCCATTCCTTACACAGACTCATGGAAGAAATCACCACAAGCAGTATATACAATGTTTTAAATCTATGTAACAAATCAGGTAACAAGTGCTACGAAAAATGATTTCTTACTCCAATTATCCAAAGTCATAAACGATTTTAAAAATCAATGGAGCTCACTCAATTACATATACGCAAAAACAAATCAGACCAGAAAAATCGTTTCGATCATTCAACAAAACGTAACAAATCATGAGGAAAGAGACATTGCACATCTATTGATCAAATTCTCTATTAACATAGCGTAAAACAGAGCTTATTACCTATATCTTCATTTACAAAACTCTGTAGTAGAATTTCTTGAATTGAGTTTACGAAAATAATTCTATCTTCTTCATACTTCCAATGTTCATGAATAGAACTTGAAATTGAATCAAGTGAATGTAAACTGTTCCCTAAACTTGCTCAGTAATCTATACAGAGTACTTTGATATGAATATCACTGCTCTACTTTTAAAACTGTTGGACGAACGACCCTTCACGTAACTAAATTTAAAAAATTGAACTCGGCTTGAGCTCGCCTACCGACGATAAAGATTCAAGGATTAGAGTAACGTTCGATCACCACAAAATCCTCAATCTCAATCAATAAAACATCAAGAAACATGAGTTAAAATCTGATGCAATATTACGTCAAAATAATTTATCTAACTCAATACTTTCGAAGAACACAGTTACAACACCTATCGCCACCTTACAAAGTCACTAACTGCCAGTGCGGTGCGTGGTGACTCACTGTTACGGACTCAGAGATAGAGCCACGAATGATTTGGACGAGCTCGTACTTCTAGGGTTTATTGATTTACGGACAGTAACGTTTTAATGCTCGAAACAAATTTTTGGAAGAGTACATAATACCAGACGAAACAATATTGCAAATTTTCACGCGTGCATGCAGGGATATAAGGGTGTATTAGAATATGCCTTTATGCTATTTATTTGTAATTCAAACTGGCAAGGCTAGGGTAATTTGTAGATTGATCCTCGATTCGTTTCGATTTATAGACGATCTATCATTCATCAACCTCGTGTTCACCGAACACTTGATGAATCACGCGGAAATTTCTTTTCCAGACATGTGCTTTTTATTAAATGCATTCTCGATATTTTCAACACATTTCGTTGATGATGAAGTCTGTGTTTTAAATTGAGTCTAAATAACAATTGATCTTTAATTTTTTTGCTAAGGGCTGGGGTTTGTGAGTATGTTTGAAACGCACGCAACGACTAAATTCATTTTTTCACGATTAAAGTTTAAAATTTGGTGACATTGCTAAATTATACTAATTCTTAAAGTTCAAATATTTAAATAACTTAAACTAACAACCTTTCATGACAATTCGGACAGACCGAGTTATGAAACTGATCGTGAAATTAGGTACATTTGCATCTTTAATTAACTCCTGCATGATTTATCAAACTATTTCAGATGATGTGTGACGTTCCGTTGAAGAATGAAATAAAATCATACCAATAACAATGGTTAGCACATAAATGAACGCATGTAAACGCACAAATTTTTTTATTATACAGCATAGTAAAGCGTTCATTTACTATGTTGCATCAAGAATAAAACCACAAAAAACGGAATAAAATTCATTTTTTCTAAAAAGGGGCATTCTGACTAGCGCTAGTTTCGACACTTCATTATCAATGAATGCTCTGAAAGTAAGATCAACAATATGCAAAAATTGACATTTCAATGATTGTTATATTTATACAGCCTATATAATGTACAATTGACAGGCACTTTGATCACAATTAAGACCAGGTTTCTGCTTAGAAATATCCAATGATTCTGAAATTCGGAGATCGCTACCACACGTTGAATCTAAAATTGAAAAGTCATCTACAGAGAAAATATGGTTGGTGTTTTCACAGTGAAGTCTAGACGCAGACTGAGATGGAGTTGCTAGCGGCCTATTCGTTCTAAATGATTTGCCCAGATGTTGGTAAAATCTAATCTTAGACTGTTTCAGAGTGCTCCCCATGTAGGAACTCTGGCAAGTTCCACACTGATATTTATATATAATACTAGAGAGCAACTCTTTCGGCAGTCTGTCTTTATACTGGAAAAATGTTTTTATTTGGAAACTGTTGCGAAAAACAAACTTAAAATCAAGTTGGGGATAAAATTTCCTCAAATTCCTAGTTAAACATTGCTTTAGTTCATCAGAAGTTGGCCCAATATACGGAAGCGAAACATATAAAACACATTTAGAAACTGTAGCTACCATGACCTTGGGCTTATCGAACATTTTGCTTAGAAACGTTTTAAGAGTATGGTCAAAAAGATATTGAGGGTATTCATTAATAGAAAAAAATGTCCTCAAATAATTTAGTTCGTCGCCAAACTTATGATAGCTTGATGACAAGTGAAAGGCTCTGTGAAGAAGTGTTCTCAAACTATTCAGTTTAAAAATGAAAGGAGTAAAACTAAGGAAACTAGTTCCTAGACCCGTGAATGTCGGTTTCCGATAAATGCCCAGTAGAAGATGATTGTCAAAGCTTTGAACCCTAACGTCTAAAAAAGGCAAAACTTGATCATTTTCTATTTCCATGGTGAACTTGATCTTTGGGTGTTGACTATTCATATGATCTAAAAACAGATTAGCATGAGACACATCATTAAAAAAAGAAAAGTATCGTCCAAATATCGGTTGTAAAAAACAGGTTTGAAAAAATCTGGACAAGAAGACAGGTACTTATTTCCCATATTGCACATAAATAAATTCGCCAAAGTAGGAGCTAGAGGGTTACCCATTGCCAGCCCATCTTTCTGTTTGTACAAAATGTTATTGAAATAAAAACACGTTTCGGTAACAGCCAGAATATTTTGGGAGATGTCTGAATATTAAATAAATTGTTCGACATATTTTTCCAAGCGTAATGCAATGTACGCAAGAATGCCATAGCACGTTCGATGGGTGATGTTTATCCATTAAACGCACGGCGAAAATTCGCTGCAGCACACTACTTTCATCATACTACCGGCAACACTCATTTGTAAGGCTGTAAACAACGGTTGGCCGTTCTCAAGTGTTACGGCCATTAACCAACTGAAATTTTGCGGCTTCAAATCATCCATGGCCAACTAGGAATTTCACGTCCGAGCTCGACCGCGCGTGGTTAAGAGCGCGTAGAGGGATTGTTAAGGCAGAGCAGGCCGACCAGCCAATAAATCATACATAATCGACCATCACGTCTTTAATCCAATGGCGATACGTCCTTGATTTTCGATTGGGAAGTTGCATTTGGCCAGTTTCCTTTGCGCAAATTTATGCCTGCTGCCCTCAACTCTCTTCCCGACTGTTACTGATCTGTCTTTGGGGAAGAAAAACGACCACATCTTAAAGAAAAACTGTCGAAATTCAATAAGAAGTATAGTACCATGGAGGTACTTTAAAGGTCAAAGTTTGCAGAAGTGATCATAATGTTTACGAAGCAGCAAGTACTAGAGAATCACTACTACTACTACCACTGGCATTACTACTTGATTCGCATATTATAAAAAACACGATGAAGGTGAGGGAATGTTGGTGCGAAAAAAAAGATAAAGAACAGTCAGGCAGCCTTTCGCCACATCGCGCGTGCTGGGCTCATGAGTGCAGCGGCTAGGGGCACATAGCTAGGCGGGACTGAAAAGTTACAACGAACATCTGCCACAGCTCGTTAACCGAGCGTAAAAGATTTACTATTCAAGCAGATCTCAATCATCTCTTCCGATAGATCGAAATTCAACAAAGGAAATTCCACTCATTTTAACTGACAACTTGTCTCAGACGCAGATCGGAACTAATAATTATTACCTGCGCTAAGGCACTTATCTGCGCCTAAAACAAATGTTTATGTTTTACTCTTAATATCACTATCAATGAAGATCTGGAAAATATTATGAATGTGAATAAATTTCTCGGTTCCATTGCAAAGAACTTTGACCGCATGTAAAAGGACATAATACTATTCCTTTTCCGATCATATTTGGAATTTCACTGCAAATCTGGTCACCAATCCTATTGGAAAATTTCAACAAAACTGGGAAAATCCAAACGAAAAAACAACAGAAACAACTCCAAACTCCAAATCTTCAAAATCTAAAGGACGAAAGGTGTCATCAACTCTTCGATTCATTTTATTTGAACAAAAAAGTCTGTAAAATGAACAAATCGACTCTTACAAACATCTAACAGAGTTCCTTATAGACTCTTCTCTCACTTACAATAACGTCCATTGAAGAAATAACGGTTAAAAATTAATGAACGAACATTTTGAAACACTCTGAGCAGTAAACTTTATTGAGTTATAATCGTCAGAATCTGGAATCAGTTACTAGATAACACCCTCTTGCTGGCGCAGCGAATACATGAAAATAATCATCTCGACCACAACTGGGCGGGAAATCCTTCAATATCCAAAAGCACTATTTCAAGGATGCAATAGATCAGATTTCCGGCTAAAGGATAACATTATGCGCGTGTGTTCTCAGGTAATATTATAATTTATATATTTACGATAGACACGAGCGCCGCATCCGAAAATAACATCAAAGTATCATGAAATAATAGAACATGTATCGGTGGCAATGCATATGGAACCACTTATATGTGGAACGGTAGCCTTTTGGTGCACATATACACGTTACGTGGGTGAGTATTAATGGTTGTGAATGAGCCAAGTTACTTTAATGTTCTAAAGTAACTGTGAGTGGCCTCTGAGGAATCTTTCTGGCAATGGGTTACACGGGTCAATCTTTAGACCATATTCTGATCCATTTTCATTTTAACTTTTTTTAAAGAAATTCATGCGGAATGATATTCTTCTCACATGTGTTACATTTAAAATAAAATTTTTTTACATCTACGGGCATATAGGAAATTCAATACCGAGCAGTTTTTCAGGGGTACATTGCATGCGTATGCATAGGTCATTCAGGTTCTTTCGTTCGCTTTTTCATTTTCTGGTTCTAAGAAAAAGACGATGCTCTGATATTATGCAGGTGCGCGTGCCGAAGTCCCTTTGCATTTCATCATATTATGGAAACATAGAGCCATACTTTGGTGGTACGTGAACCGCTGATGTATTTGTCACCCTAGAGCTAAATCAAATACTCCTCTTTACTGAAGTCACTTTTTCATACTGTTACAATCTTCATTAGAGACAGTGCACTATTCACCGCAAATTCTTTATAACATTAAAATCTCATATAATCATCTTTATTCTAGACTTGGTCCAAATTAAAGTCCTCTAATCCACTTTCGATAAATTTTTCCATAATCATTGTCAACCTTGGACAAATACGAATTATACTGCGCAGATAACTTTTCAAACCTGACTACAAAATGAAGCAAATTCTATGATTCATCTTTGACATAAACCGCCACCGCGATTGGGTAGACCGCCGTCAATTTCCGTACTGACAGCTCTGGCGCTGCGAAGCGGTTGTAAAAAAATGTCCACTTGACCGCAGAAGTTGCCTTTAGCGCAAAGTTTTTGTGTGAAGTAGAGTAATTTTGCTCTCACATGGCAGCGTCAGCCGCTGTAGAAGATGCTGCAGTCAGCTGTTCTGACGCAAACGTTCCTGTGCTGCACAGCGCTGCGTGCGTCTTGTTGCGCAAATCTGAGCAAATGTCGGCTGCGATTTTTAAGGGAAATGACTACAATATTCAGCCCTTGACATTGGGGGCAACAGTTAATTTCCTGGACCAAATGTAATCACTGTACCTCAGACTTAATTATAAAAACATCATGGTAAATTAAACGGTGCATGTTTGAACGTACGCTTACACGCATGAAGTTATTCAATAAGATATTAAATTTTTCTTCGTCTGAAACGAAATTATTCATAAATGATGATTTTGAAACATTAACCTAGTAAAACGAACTGGAAAAAATTAACCATTGTCAAATCAACAAAATAGAAACACATAACAATCTCGTAAGCCAAACTGAACATTGCAAGCGATGGAAATAGGCTTTATCTGCTAAATCGCAGAAAATGAGCACTAAGACACTCATTAAAATAATTGAAGCTGCCGCAATTGATTGCATTGATACCAGAAGACCGAACTGAAACTATTTCCTGGAGAAATGGCTGATTTTTTCGTGTACAAGTACATTTCTCGCATACAAATTAGAAGAAATAATTTTACACAGATTGCGCAATGCGCAACATAGGTTCTCCTCTCCATACCAGAAATTTCATTGAAATACGTATAATAACACAAATATTCCACTTTTAAATATTCACAGCATACTCCTGCCCTGGACCTAACACTCAAAGGAGACATGCTTAAGTAACGCTCCATGATTCAGACAAAACAAGTCAGGCACAAAAAAATTACAAAGCCGGATGGACAGTAACCAAACACAGGTGTGGCCAATGATTTTGGGAATGGTGAATTTTCTATTTTCTCGTTAAACTGAGGTGTAGTCTAGCATAGTTTTTATTTGTTTGCATCCGGAAAACATTGTAAATGATAAATACAAACATAAATTGCCCAAAACAATTTTTAACAACCTGCAAAATTAAAAAAATTATTATTCTCAATATTTGCAATGTTGACCACGCTTCTTCAAAACTGTTTAGATGTGCTTCACCATGCTTTTTACTAATATTTCAATGATAATATGGTCGAAGAACTTCTACTCTTCGTCAATTAGGGCTCCAAGTTGCACTAAATAAGTTGGTTTCTTCTTGTTCACTCGACTTTTTGTGATTGATCATAAATTTTCGATCGGATTCAAATCAACCGAATTTCCAGGCCAAAGACCCAAAATCTCCACTCCATTTACATCAAAGAACTTTTTAACCACTCTTGCATTTTAACAGGGAGCGCCATCATGTTGGTAAACCATCTCTTTGTCGGGAAACTGACCAACCATCATTGGAAGAAGATAATCTTTTAAGACTTTCATGTACCAGGCCGAATTCATTGCTGTGTTTTTGGGTAAAATCGTCAGTGCTCGAGTTTCCTTACCTGAATAGCAGCCCCAAACGTGAGGAGTGGCAGAATGCTTGACCGTTGGAATGACGCATTTCCTGATAAATCTCTCGTCTCGTCTTCGTTGTACGAGGCTTTTTCCGAAGGTGCCAAAAATGAGGAAAGGAGATTCATCGGAGAAAATGACTTTGCCTCATAGTTCAGCATTCTAATGCTGGTACTTTTCCTGCAAAAATTGAACCGGTCTTTGATGTTCTTCGCCGTCAAAAGAGGTTTCTTCGCAGTTCTCCTTGAAGCAAGTCTGTTGTCGAAGAGTCGACGTAGAACAGTTCACGCTGAGGCAGGCATGGACGACATCCCTCTCCCATTCTAGTGCAAGCTCGGAGCTGCTGACAGTCCTTTTCCATAACGGGTAGCGCACTAAAGCCATGTCTTGACGAACCGACCACAATCTTCTCCTGCCAGGGGCTGTCTTCGCCACCATGGATTTTGCTTCGTTGAATTATTGTTTTATCAATCTGTAGACAGTTGACGTTGATGCAAGTAGCTTGGCATCGATTTCCTTTTTTAATAGAGCACTCTGATGAAGAAAAATTATGGTTATCCTAATTTCTTTCGCAATCACCATGATTTTGATTCTGATTAAGATAAACCTTTTAAAAAAATAAGAAATAAATGATTCAACAAAAGATTTGTAAACTAACATGCAACTCAGCTTGCCAACAATTTTTTCATCAATTTCAATGTCTGTATCAGCTTCTAAACCAGCACAAACAGGTTTTCCGTATTTTAGGAAAAACACAATTGGAAAATGTTAAGAAAATCAACGTAATTTTATTTTTTCAACCTCGCTTCTAAATAACTTTGCTACGTTATTGGACTGGTAACGATTATACATAAGTATATCATGAAATAAAGCCCTGAAACAAAAATGCCTTTTTCTGAAAATCATTGGCCACACCTGTACTCTATTGGTTTTACCTTGGTGGTGCACAAGTAAATCACTTCTCAAGTGATATTTTCAGACAGGTCTCAACAATTCACTTCTCTCTCCAATGAATTGAATTTAGGATGTAACATCTTTATCCAAAGCCTTTCACAAAATCTCTATCAAAACTCACTTGGCTCTCATTTTCAGTCTTCGAACAATCTGTCGGAAACAAACTATTGATACTCTTAGTGGTTCTAAAAATGTGCGGTCTGCATTTTTACTTGCTATATACTATTTACACAATATTATTCCTTTCATTTGTGTCCGGGGGCTGCAGGCAGTTTGAAAACATTCTAGAAATGTCTGTTAAGTAGGAAAACCCATGTTGCGTGTGTGTATTTTTATAATTTTTCATTTACGTCGCAAAAATGAAGACCATTAGAAAGAACCAGCTAGCTTTAGGTTTAATTTTGTGGTAAATGTGGAAGGCCTATCATTCTGGATGTCAGAGATAGACGCTCTTCGAAAAGATTGGTGAAAAAAATCAGCTTGCATCAAAGTAAATAAAAACTCGCGAGTTTTACGGTGATCAAAAATGAGTTTTCAAAAGACTGTACGTAGTGAATTCAGGTTAAATTTAGGCAATTCAAATCCGCCAAGATGCCATTAGTGTCAGAAGCAATTCTGAAATAACCTTTGCTATTTGCGCAAGCACACCGAGGTAGGATTATTGAACATTCGAAGCATGTTATGTGGTTTGAGAAATCCAGATTCACTGTTTTTCAGAACGATGGGCGTGTTAGGGTAGGGCGACAGCTCCAAAAAGCTATGAATCTATCTTGCACAGTCCCAACTGTTCAGACGTTTGGAGGGAGTGTGATGCTTTGGGGCTGATTTTACTGTGATGGACAATGATATGACACCATTTGGAAAAAAAATTGTGCTCTTGGAACTCTTTGCATGCACTTTCTGACTACGTTCATAGTCCATGGAATATTTCATAGAAAATTAACTTTCAAATCACTCCGCCAATTTTCATTAGGGTTCACATCTTGGGGCTGGCTTGAACAATCAAGCTGCTCTTTTTTGTAATCACTGAGCCATTTCTTTGTTGGTTTTGCCGTAAACGTCATTCTCTTCCTGGAAGATCTTCAGTTTAGGAGTTCCAACTTTGCCTCTGAAGTATTCATGTTTGTGTTCAAAAAATATTGGCATAGTTCTGCAAACATTCTACCATCATTTGTTTGTATCCTGCCAGTTCCTTTGAGGGACAATAGAAATCGTGTTCTTCGGGACAAAGGCTGTACTGTCTTATCTTCCAAGCATTATTTCGTGAATAACGCCTAAATTTTTCAATTTTGTGTTTAGCTGTCCATAGAACACTTTCCCAGAATGATGTAAATTTATTTTACATTCACGAGTGAATTTTATCCGATCATCACTATATATGTCTTATCAACAACAAGGGAGTTTTCAATGGAGAGCGAAATTTTAATTGTTGTCAATGGAGTTCATTGCTCGTAGTGCGACATGAAACAATAATTATCTGATGCTGGCAAATGTCATTGCAATCATGTGTGTGATCGTCAGTTTTTTTAAAACTTTTTGGTGCATTTTCCTCAAAGATCTTACAGCTATCTTCGGCAGTGCACCAGATCGTTTACGTTTTTTCTTTGCAGTTCCTTGATCGAGGCGTTCATTTAGAAACAGCTGAAGCAAAAATCGTGCATGGAATTCGAGGCTTTTTTGGTATCTTCATGTAAAACTCAATTGTTTTTAATTTTTAATCATTGTTTCCCCGAGTTTGGAAGTTCTTTACTTCTATCCATGATTGTACCGAACTGCATGATGCTGTAAACAGTGTTGTCTGATGACTTAAGTATTAAGATACTGCTCATATCAGCTTCTGAGTGCTTTGCTTGAACAATGTATAGTACAAGGTTCTGTGATAAACGCTATCGATAAAAACCAAAATAAGTCTTTACAATCAGAAACATATTTTGTGCAAATACTTTTTTCACTCAAATATGCGTAAAAATATCCATATACACCATATTTTATATCGAAATTATTAATTTTTCGCAGATTCTGCTTCTATACATTTTAAGACATTGATTGAGAAGAGCAATGAAAGTCCACTGGCTCGCTCACCAAATATTGATCTGATTCTCGCTGCCCTGTTGACGACTCCATTTAAAAGGAGACGAATTTACTCGCCTGCTACTGCCAACTTTACCTTTTGATGCAGTAAATGGGACAAGCACTCATTTGAATACTTCAGGTCTTCTTGATTTACAGTTTTCTATGATCGATGAAATACAATACGTTTGAAATATTAGTCTGTCAACGTTTTCAGAACTTCAACGCTCATTCATGGATGCGGCCACTACATGCTATAATCAGAAATATAACTGCTGGAACTAGCTTCATCCAAGATATTAAGGAAACTGAACAAATCGTCATTTTTAGTTTTTTAGGAATCATCTAAATTCAACATGTTTACTAGCAATTGGAGTGAAAATAAATATTTTTCCGGTACTTATCCCTAGAGGTATGCTATTATTAGTATTTTATGGCTGTTCCTAAATCACAATTTCATTCAAAAATATTGTTGTCCCATGGAAATATTCACAATGTCAAGTAGCCAACGTATCGCAGTGTTCGTTTGCTGAGTTTTGCTCTTTACTCTGTTGAATCAGCAAAAAGAGTTTTAAAATGGAGGGTAAACTTTCGAAAATGTTACAGTGATACAGTGATATTAAACCGAAAGGTGATGTTCTATTTAAATTCTGTTAAAAACCGTTCTTTTGCCCTATAGTTGTGTACGTCATGAATACAAACTCTCACTCTGCCAACTTCAAATTTACGCTTAAAACGCAGAAATTAATCTTTAATTAACTGAGCTTTCCAAAAAATATGTTTTCCTTTTCTCGACCTACGTTTTTGTTCCAGAAGCTTTTATCGCGTAATTTGCCGTGGCTAAGCACACAACTGAGACTTTTTATTTTATTGCAACTTTTTTCTTTTGGGTTTAGGACTAATAAAGGGATTTCAACTGGAAATTTCTGGGAATGCTGACGCGCTAGTCTTGTTTCGATGGAACATTTGTGGAAATATAGGAGCATCGAGAGGCCATAGAAGCCTGTCAAATGGACTCCCTTGCACTGGATTCTTTTATGGCGACGGTTTTCCATTTACTTCTAGAAATCTGCATCTTCAGTTGATCAGCTAGTCGTAGGTTTAGAATTGAGCCGCCGACTGCAAACTCAGTTTCACTGAAAGGTAAATCCGTTTTTACCCTGAGGGAAAAGGTTGATACAAAGAAAGCGGCAAGGAAATGCCAGGTAATATGATAAATGATCAAATAATTATTACAGGTAGAAAAATAACAAGCCGTAGCTTTAAGTTTAATCACACAAATTATTGTCCAGCTCAGTGACCTGTTGCAATAAAATAGTAAGGCATTACCTTTTATATACAGGGTGTTCAATCATTCGTTAGCGTTATAAACTTTTTAACATTATTTTAATGAAATAAAATACAAAAATACGGGGAAAACTTTTTACAAAATTGCTACTAAACCAGATTTTTCCAGGGATCTCTTTCCATTCTTCCGAAGCCTCTCTCTGCTAGATTTCTCTTGTTTTGATATACTGGCAGCACAAGGCAGACTTTGACAACGCCTGTTCGTTTGTTCTCGTCTCTGTTTAAATCGTGGTAATGTTTTCCAAAAAAGCACTCCGATTACTTAATTTCACAATAGAATCGCCGTTAGGGATTTGCCAGCTCTGTGTAATTCTTTGAAAACAGTTCTTATGTCAAAATTCTCAGCCGTTGTGAAAACACCCTGAAAATTGTAAAAATTCTTTGATGAGAAAAATAATTGAATAATGCGTAGAAACAACGAAATATCCCTACATAGCAGTGGGTATAAGGATGGATCTTATCATACTTTATATATGAAGGTTTCGGTGGAGTACAGCTAGAGACCTATTTCCCCTCCAATTATTATAATTTCTTTTCGTTGTTCCCGTGCAATTTCAATTGTGCGCAGGTTTTGGTTGAGCAGCTATGTGAAAACTGATTTCGATATTCGTTTAATTAAGTGACTGGGCGCTAATTTTGTGGTGGTCCAACCTTAGCTTACAATGCTCATTTAGAGAGAGTGGCGTTTTGTGTTTGTCTGCATTGGAATAATCCCTTCACTCAAGTTTCTCAATTTGGTTGAAAAAATATATCTGCAGCCCTGGGATTTCTCCAACTTTTTTATTTGTTTAGGAGATTGTCAGTGTTAAAAATTAAGAATTTTGTAAATTTGTCAGTTCTAAACGCAAATCGTAGAGAAAATGACACCTAGATTTCCATGACAAACGAGAGTTTAGAAAACCGCTCAAGCTCCTGACTCCATCTGAGTGGTGTATGGAGAGGGAGAGATGAGGGGGAGGATGCTGGCAGGAACTCGAGAGGTGTAAAATGATGCCGAGTGGCTGAAACTTCCTCGCTCGCTAAGATGTCAGCCGTCACATCGCACATGCTTGCAGTGGTAGGGTTAATTTGGTCAATCTTCATTCTGTGGGAGGCAAAATGGATGAAGGATGAGCTTAGTGTCATTCTATTTTTCGAGAAAGAAGGTGTTGCAGTAGCTCGTCTTTCGAAGATGTTTCATTATATCTTGCTGTTGCTGCTGCTCGGCCACCAAGAAAGCCGGCAATCTCTCCAGAGCCTGTAGCTTTTTCTGAGGTGATGCGTAATATTTCAGGCTTGGAGAAAAATAAGAATTTGTTGCCTGCCACGAGTATCACCCTTGGATAACGTGGAGCTTATGGGCTCCTTCCTTGTGACGGTTTGATCGCTCTCGTTTAACTGATTGCTTACAGCAGTTGCGGAGAAAACTGCATTACAGAATTTACTCCCCAGCAAAATGTGCGGCGTTTGCTCATCATTTACCAAGGCTGTGGTGAAATGATGTCTCCTACTGAATAACCGCAAGTCGATAACTTTGACCAATGAAAATTGATTATTCTCCAAAGACGCACAGGGATTGTTGATAACATCTAACCGAGCATAAGAGCTCATGCCAGGATGTTACGGACTTCATTGAGTGAGTTCATTTGACATCATTGAGTGAGTCAGACATTTACAAACGCGTCAAGCTTCAGCCGAATCATTTCCTGCCGAGAACGAGCCTCGTCTTCACAATGCAGTCGCTCGATCTCTCCTACGCTTCCAGAACTATGATACTGAGCCTATCTTGGACGTGGCTGTTATGTATTTCTTTCGATGGCTCTTGGCTTCATCACAAGAATTGCTGTGACAAAGCTTTCAGCTCTGTCTTAATTACTATAGACGGATAAAAACACTTGAAAAGTCATTAAGCTAATCATTAAACTACCTGGGTTCTGTTTGCTAACAACCCGACGTTCTTATAACAGCTCGCTTGCTTTTTTCGCACAACCTTCATAAAGTATTTTGGACTCGTGTATTTCATTTATGTAGGCATGATAAAGTCAACGAATTACTGACAGCGGTGCGTAGAACTTACTACGGTCGAATTTGTAGATTAACATGTACATGCTCAAGTTATAGAATTCATTGACTCATCCCAGACTTTTTCTTAGTAGACTAGTTTAAGAACCAAATGGAATAACGACTGCTCATTAATTGGCTTTTGATTATAGGGAATTAGATAGGAGATATTTTTATGAGTCATGTGATTGTGAAAACTACTTCGGCCGTCTGATGTGCCGACAACGAACTCGGAATCATTTTGAGGTAATGTATTGTGGCTTACAGCTTGCTTTACAGTTCGCTTTGCGAGCGAAGAAAACCGTTGATCCTCAATGCAACAAAGAGAAAGTGCTTAATTCGTTCAAACTGCGTATTCCAAGCTGCAAGGGGGTTGGCTAGATCGTATCTATGACATTACCCTTTGCAAAATATTTGGCTTCGTGAAAAACGTTCCCCTTCCTGATAATCAGGCGAAACCGACATCGTGTTAATGGGCGATTTCTACCAACAAATTTATCATTCGATTAGAAATTTATTTCATTAACCTATGACTTGTTACCATCAGCGCTTTTTGCTCCAAATCCATTGGTCAATAAGTAAGCGTGAAAATTACGTGAGCATATTAATTGTTGAGCACCGTATAAATAAAATGTTTGCAAAGAAGCTATTTAGCTTCCATAATTGATTGCAGAGCATAAAAAATGGATTCAGATAGCACTGAGGTTTGAGGTTTGATAACACAAAATAAATAAATTTAAAAGCGTGGTCATTTTTTTCTAAATTTAATTCTAGATATATGAACATATATAAAATTTCATTCCATAAAAACTGTAGCTAACTTCTAACTCCAAAAGATTTGCTGTGATTAGCTAGCGCCGCGCGCTGAGTATCATTCATACATCACCTAAAGGCCTCATGGTGAAGTTAAAATGGTGAAGTCGTGAGCTTTGCACCATAAATTTGATACAAAAAATTCTGGAACAGGCCCAAAAAGCATCCTTTTTATGCTCTGGAAACGTTGCCTACACAGCCAAAAAGGAAATGACATTACACCTTCAGTAACTCACCTCGGCCAAATTCCGCGTCTTTCTGAAAATGCGACCACCTTATTGAATTTATTGACTTTCATTTGCTTCCCTCGAACTGTGTAACACTCCGATCTTTGTCTCAAAAATTCCACCCGTATTTTTTCTTGGCAAATCTCACTCAATTATAGAATAACTGTTAGTAGAATCAAAGTTCAACTTTTAATTGACTACTCTAACTTTGCTTTAACGGATGAAAAACTATTCAATAAACTCCTTTTCCATTGTATTCTTAATCTTATACATGTTATCAGTCTCAATTTTTAGTTTGGAACATCATTTTCAAAATGATACTTATATTATAGTGTGTAGAACGTTTCTTGATGTTGGTGTTCGACCTTGCCTTTCAATTTGGTAATTTTACGTAAGTGATATGTTTACCGTAAAATTAAAGTTTTAAAAAGTTAATGGAGACGCTCGATATTTCATTAGGTTCTCCAGAAAAAATGCGTAAGCGTAAACAGCAATCTAGGAAAAGTTATTTCATTTGTGACAAAAAATGAAGTTTGCAGATTTTTTCTTCCTCAAGTCGCGGAATTCAGTGAAATTAGTAGTTTTTAATTGAAGATTATGAGAAATTTCACGAGCACAATAGAACATCCATGAATAGGGATCTAATAAGTTTCCTTCAGTCACAGATCTAATATCTTCTACAGGTTACTTAACATTCACATGACATAATCTTATAATTCGGTCACTCGCATCCCACTTGAATATTTCCGCTGCTTGTTGCTACATTATGTGGACATTTTTAACAGGTATGATGCACACCTCAAAAATATTTGATAGCTGACGTTTTTCATGAAATACATCGATCTATTTTTGATTCGAAGCGGTTGGTAAAGTTGAAATCACACTGAAAAAGAAACGATTTTCTATCTTGGTTTAGAGGTTTACAGGCTGACTGTTAAAACTATAATCAAACAGAATAGGTGTATTTTATAAATATTTATACGCAGTTTGCAAATGTTTGAAAATCAATTCATTCAGTTATGCCACTTCATTTAATTTCATGAAAACTTTATAGCAGGAATCTGGTGTAAGTTCCATTTCTCGTATTTTCATTTTGTATATCCCCACTACATTTTCAGGATTTTTAATCGTCCATCGTTTAAGTAAAGCTGCTTGAACACGATATTAGGATTATATTTTGTCCATGTTTTTTTATTGCTCTGTAGGTTTTAAAGAGACGGTCTAGGTATAAGTCGGAAGAATTTCAGCTTCAAAATGCGTCATATGGAGGATTTTCTTGCGCTTCCATTGGTGCCACTCGCTCGCGTCTACTCCAATTGGTACGCCCTCCACAGGGGGGAGAGCGAGCGGGGGGCGTGACCTTGATGCAGAGTGACCCCTCCCACCCCTCATTTTGGGGGTCAATTGGACGTGTTTCTTTGCGGCAATGGCAATAGAGTTCGTTCATGGACTACTCAAAGTGCTTTCATATTCGAACGAAATATTCTAACGCTGAGTAATAAAATTTGACGATTTAAGAATCCAGCTGTTCTGTGTTCACACACTTTCATTCATAGGTCGCCGACGGCCGCAGTATCATAGCTACGGCTATGGTGAGCACACCAATCGAAAGGGCTTGGAAAGAGCTACAAGGCCGAGGAGTTGATTTAAAAAAACTAATGTTAGTCAAAATTTGAGAAAATGTTTAGAAAGATGGATGTTTTGAACACTCACACCTACTGTATTTTGATGCAAATTTCTCTTAGAGTTTCAGAGCTACAGCATTGGCATATGTATCAATCTAAAGGGCGCAAAAAGCACTACAAAGGCTTAGAAGTTCATTGTAGCAAACACCTAATCAAAAAATTCTGAAGAAAAACTAAAGAAAATTGTGAGAAAATCCCATTCTCTGGAATGTTAGACTTAAAAGGAAAGTAAAGCCCTTAAAGCGAGGAACCGATTTTTATTAAACTTCGGCCACCTCCTGATGTGCCGGTATAAGGTTAAAATCCCACCAACATCCGCGGGACCCACAATTGGTAGTCCAACACAACTGGAAGAAAATATACAGGCTTTAAGACTTATCGTTACCAAGTATTTATCTGGTTATACGAGGAGAAATTCAACAAGGTTTTCGATATTTCAAATAATTCAATTCCCTACGCAACACACCTACGAAGCGGGCTGGTATGGCCTCGAACCACTACGACGGTAGTTTTATTAAACAGCACAGCACCGGCGACAGTATAAATCGTACAGGTGCGGCGGACAACCACAGGCGGACAACACGGCAGAGTTAAAACGTGCAGTCTCGGGCAGACTTCATAGTTATTCTAAAAGCAGAAAATATACGTAAATTTATTGAATTCAGCTAGAGTTACCGTTTAATGGGCATAGATTTCATATGTTTCAAGATATCACTCTTAACTTCAATTAATGATGACAATGTTGCACCAACCTTGAAACTTTAATGGGCACATTTCAAGAGGCATACATTAAAGGCCATTAGAGGAAAAAGAGAATGATTAAGTAAGAGAAGACCTATTACTTTTAAGTTAAGGTAGTTTTAAGGTAATAAGAAGATAACTTCTCATTAAAAGGTAAGTATAAATTTTTAAGTACGGCGCTCTTGGCCAATTTTAAGGTTATGGTTTTAGGTTTTAAGGACTCCTTTGTAGGAGAGTAAGTATGTTCCCAAAGTAGGGCTTTAGTCGTACTAGGCCTCTCGGTAAGAGTTTTAAGGATCTCAAACATGCAAAGTGAACGTAAATTAAAGTAAATGAAATCAAAAGAGTGATCACTCAAAATAAAAAGTATTGCGAAGAAGCGGCCATGATGGTTAAACGGTCTGCCCAGAAGCACTCCTTCTACCGCTCCGCACCACAAACACGTTAAATTTCCAAAACTACTTCTATCTTTTTCTTTACGGGAAAATTCAAGGAATACGTAATTTCTTTCAGGAATCTTGCAAATTTATTTCTTCAAATGGATTCGTCGTCCCCAATTATTGGAGTACAAGAATGAAAAATATATCTTCCAACAGGGTTTAGCAAACTTTATCGATAAGGGCGGTTTGATTTTTAAATGTTTGTAGTATTGAAAATCATACGACATAAAAAGACGGGGAAAAAAGAAACAAGTCAATTTCATTAAAATTTTAAAAATTCAAAAACTGAAACAATAGGAATCTACTCGCCCTTGTCGTTAGATAACTACATAAGCTATTCAAAAACGCATTGCTGGTTCTGTAGCTTCAAAATTGCAAGCCATGAAAAAATTGTCAAAATCCCAATTTTTTTGGCTTTTTAAAAAAAATTTCTGATGCAGATACGAAAAAAACACATCAATCATAAAATAATCGTTGCATCATTTCACACCTACAGTGAAATTTTCAGAGAAATCTATCCGTAACTTACGGACATTTTTCCTACCCTTTTTCTACCCAGATTGTCTCCTTTAAATCTCTTTTGTGGTATTTTATAAACAATGAAACGTTTTCGAAGAGTGGAGCTACAGAACCGGTGCAAGGACGCAAGAGATTCTACTCTTTTGGGGAGTGGGAAGGAGGATGGATCTCACTGGTTAAGTTCTTAATGCAATTAAGATTATATTTTACACATTTTTTATCCACCTGAAGCCTGAAGTGTGGCTGAACGATCTTAAAACCGGTCGCACTTCGGTGACGAGGGAACATTTTAGCGCTTTCTCTACGCTGCTGGCCCACCTTTACTATAAATGATTTTCTAGAAGTGAAAACCTTTGAGACATTGGTCTCTAAATGAGAGTTCGCAAGTGACGATGTAAATTATCCATTTAGCGATTAATTGCAGCACATGATAATTAAAATTTGATGACAGTGTCCCTTTTGTGATTGTCTTTTAGGTTTCGTTAACTTGATTTTCAGGTGTTGAGTGATTTTCGATGCGGTAATCTTCATAATATGCAATACATTTGTAGACGTTATTGTCATTAGTCTGTACTTTCTCGTCTCAACAGGCTATGTAGAAAAAATGAAAGATGTGTAATTAACTTTATGTTTTTCACTCATGACGAACGAAGCCAAGCAAGAAGAAGAGATGGCGATAAATAGGAAAGTATTCGGTGGAGCATTGAACTGAAGTCTCCCAATTTCAAAACTTGTCGTACATCAGAACTTTGTTACAACGGTGAAGTGCATAGACTGTCCAAAAAGTTTAGCATGGGTAGTGTGCTCCTGTCATTAATTGATGTCATGTGTATCCATAGCCCTCGTAGACATCCAGAGCCGTGATATGCATCCTGAGTAGCCCTCATTCTCGTGATGAAGTCGATCATGACATGTGATCCCCTTATATCAACCACGCTTGTGTGGTATAGTGGGGACATATAAGAGGGAACACGTGAAGAGCATGAAATCATGCTGGTTTTGTATGATGCTGCCCTATTAGGTAAAAACAGACGCAGTGTCTTTAAATAGGGACAAGAATTGTTTTGCCATCAATGACACTTTGTGCAGCTCAATTAGAAATTAAACGTTCATGAGGTTGCACAAATGAACTGAGATTTGACCCAAATAATAGTTTGCATAATTTTTAACGCATCTTTGTGCAAGCGTTTGCTCTGTCTCGCATCCAACGCGAGTAACTGGTGTATATTCAATTCATATTTCACGTGAATCATTTATGTGTCTAAGATTTGTGGTAGAATAGAGTTAATTTGAGGGATAGAATTCATAAAACCTAAGCTTACATAAAATAAATTTTAAAGGATGAATGCATAATGAATCAACTTTTAGTTTGCATCCTTTTATCGACTATTAGTCGCTTTAATTTTTGATGCTTTTGAGTGATGAGTCATAGCGTGTCATCGTAAAAAGCAAAAAACTTGTATTTCACCGAACGATATACTCAATCTTCGGACGGGGTTTGCCCAATCGAAGATTACTGCCGCTATTGGGGCAGGCCGCAGTCATTTAGCGCAGTATTTGTGGGGCTGACACGGTCGGCCCTGCGCCATATCAGAGCAGAAATGTCTATTATGGAATTGCCATTGATGGCTCTGTAAACGCCTTGCAGGACCCGGCGCTCGGCCTAGCAAATAAAATGGGGTCTATGTTTAGGAAAAGGAAGATGATTACTTTCAAAGGTCATGTGGTTTTCAGGAATAGCATGTGGACAGTGCGCGAAACTAATGAAGGAAAAGTTAACGATTGGCGGTAACAGTGGAGAGTCTACTGAGGCAACGCAAGCAACAGAGTAACTGCTTCTCGAATTCACTTCGTGCTGCTAAAAACAGAATAGAAAGAGCTGCAACGATACACAGTGTTTTCTTACCATTAAATTCGAGCGATGAAAGTCAAATGAAGCGCAGGAACGTACGACCACACGTACTTATGCTTATCTTCGTTTGTGCTTGCGTGCTGACTTTCGGTCGTAGATACGCACTTACCTGCGAGCTTTCTTCACTTTCTACGTACGTACTTACGTCTGTACGTACTTGGGTAAGTACATGACTATTTATTTGTGTATAAACGTTCCTTCTTGCATGTGTGTGTGTCTCCGTACTTATTCATTTACTTGCGTTGGGGCATTTATTTAATTATAAATTTGTGCACGTACCTACGTACGTACTTTTAAACGTACATACTAATGTGAGCGCATATTGCTCAAACACAGACTTGGGTATGTACTTACTGGCGGAAGTACGTGCATGCCTACGTACTAACGATAACGCGCACTCTCTTTAGTAAGAACATTGTTCAGTACAAGTACTTATTTATTTGCATATTTGCTAGCTTACTTATTTACGAATCTACTGTAATATTTTAATTTCGTGCCTGCCTTCGTACGTACTTCTCAACTTGGTACATACACATTCACTACGGGGATGGATACGTGCATAACACTACATGCGTGCTAAATAAAAAAGCAAGGACAGTAGCTCTCATATTAGCCATTATTTTTAATCAAACAAGAGAATTAAAAACCGAACGTTTCGACCTCTAAGGTCATCTTCAGCATCTGAAAAAATTGTTCAATAACATAAGTACGTTTAAAAAAAAACATTTGAAAATTAAGGAGCTATTTGTAATGGATAGGAGGATTGCGTGTCGTTTAAAACTGGCCTGTTTTTCATGATAAAAAGCGATTCTAGAATACGGAGATCAATTTGACTAGATGCAGTAGCAACAATTTTAAAATCGTGTAAGCGAACTGGGAGGTCGCACTTCTCTGCGTGGGAGCGGACAGCAGAGTGAGGAGGAGTTTTTAAAGGTTATAAGTTCGTTCGATAGCTCCATCCGGCATGCTCTGCTACACGAACACGAAGGGATCTGGTAGACTGCCAGACGTATTCAGACTCACATTGTGCGCAACTGTACTTGTAAACAATGGAAGAGAGCATAGCCTTAGGGAGCTTCTCTTTATAGTTGAAAATCGACTGTATTTTGTATTTATTCATTAAGATGGCTCTGAAATCAATGTTCGCAAAATGTTTTGATAATACAGAAATGAGCTCTTTCTTCAGTTTTTCCGATTGGTTGCCGAAAAAAGGTAAAACAAAATAAAATTGCTTTTTTGGAGCAGTAATCAACGGAGTCCTCTTATAATATTGACCATCGAGAAACTTTCTAATTGAGTGTTCGACAAGCCTGGATGGAAAGCCGTTATTACGACAATATTTCGTCAAAAATTCTATTTCATTATGAAAGGTAGCAAAAGTTGAACACACGATAAAAGCTCTATGTAGAAGAGTCTTAATGCTATTAAGTTTAAAACGGAAACAACAAAAACTGAAAAAAACTCATACCTAAGCCTGTAAATGTCTTCTTACGAAACACAGATGTTTGAAATTTCCCTTCCCTGCGCGTTATCAGAGTGTCCAAAAAAGGAGACAGCTATTTGTGTCAACCTCCATCGTAAATTTAATATTAGCATGTTTGGAATTCAGGTAATTCATGAATAGGTTACAATGCGAAATACTACAGAAAAGAAAAAAAGTGTCATTACTGTATCTCTTGTAAAAAACAGGTATACAATTCTCAGGACATGACTCAAGCCACTGTTGCTCGTAGTGACACATAAAAATATTTGCAAAGGTTGGCCCCAGAGGATGACCCATACCAAGCCCATGTAGTTGTTGATAAAAAACTCCATCGAAAACAAGCAGTTCGTGTAGCAGAGCATGCCGGATGGAGCTATCGAACGAACTTGCCTTTAAAAACTCCTCCTCACTCTGCTGTCCGCTCCCACGCAGAGAAGTGCGACCTCCCAGTTCGCTTAGACGATTTTAAAATTCTTGCTACCGCATCTAGTCAAATTGATCTCCGTATTCTAGAATCGCTTTTTATCATGAAAGACAGGCCAGTTTTAAACGACACGCAATCCTCCTATCCATTACAAATAGCTTCTTAATTTTCAAACGTTTTTTTTAAATGTTCTTATGTTATTGAACAATTTTTTCAGATGCTGAAGATGACCTTAGAGGTCAAATCGTTCGGTTTTTAATTCTCTTGTTTGATTAAAAATAATGGCTAACATGAGAGTTACTGTCCTTGCTTTTTTATTTATTATGAGATTATGCAAAAGGCTAATCTTCAATATTTATCAATACATGCGTGCTATTTACAGAGTTTTTTTTTATAATTTTCTTTCGTGTCCATTTGACGTACATGCTCTCTTTCATGTGTACTTGCTGAGTTATTTTGGTATGAAAGCATATATTTACCTACTTGCGTACATCAAAAAGTTCTTTTTACGAGGGTACATCCGTACTTGCTTGCTGACATACTTGAGACTTGCTCTCCTGGGGTACGCATCGTGCAGGCTGGCATGTATTCACGCATGTGTGTATGATACCCATAGCATGAAAGTTACACTTGACACAACAGAGAAGTTAGCGTCTTGATCATTCCTTCATATTTTATCATCGATAAAAAATGCTAGACTTTATCGGAGAGGCTTGCGGTGTCCGTCGAAGACTTTATGTAAACCACATTGTGAGATGAATTATTGTTCGCTTACCTAATCGGTACTTCCTTCGTTCGTAGGGCGCAGACTGTAAATTGGCAGTTAATTGAGGCCCTTGCATAAGTCACCCAAGCCAATTTCCCATTTTCAGCCATTTGTTAACGTCTCAATCTCAATGGCATATGCTGATAATTTTCATATAGTTCCTTTTGATCTCAAAAACCTCTTTACAAACGTTCTTTTGAACGAAGCTGTTAAATGCCTGCCAAATCTTCAATTTTAAAATATGATTGCTGTCGTAGACGTTCGCAAGTTTCATTGAAGACTGCTCCAATTCTCTGTTCTTAACTTTTTAATTCATGACAGTAAATTTTACAAACAATTAGAGCGGTTGGGCATTCGTCTGCTTCATATGAACCCAACTTTGCAAAATACTTTTATACATTTTCACAAGCTACAAGGGTTCAGGGATTACCCCCTTGAATTTCAACCGGTTTTCCATAAATTTTACCATTACATGGATACTTTTATGGTTTTATGATCAGCCTCATTATGCCAGTTAACGGAATCGCTTGCATTCACTACGTCCAAGCATCATTTCTCAGATAGAGACTAAATAAAATGACGGCATTTCATTTTTAGATTGTCTCATTCTAAAAAATGAACAAAGCCATTTTCCTGTTCAGTTTTTACAAAGGAATTTCATTGCTCATAGTTCAAGTTTCTTTAGTTTTTGTACCTTTCGGGTAAAAAGATAATATCAAGACTTTATTGTCTACGGTCTACAATGTGTTCTAACGTCACAGACATCCATGACGAATATTCTTCGAAAGTTTTACCCCTCAAAAGCTTTCCCTTTCAGGCATTTCAGAAGAGCTATGTGCGAAGAATTATTTGAATCTGTGATTTGATGTCATTTCATTTATGCCTTCTGTTGACAAAAGGAAGGCATTTGCATTTTTCATTATTTAGGTCAACTATCAGAAAAAATAGACAATGATCAAAATGTTCCCTTATTGAAAAGTTGTCACCCATTCATTTTTAATTATTCCAATGGTTTAATTAAGCACCAAATTAGCTATATCTCCAAACAAGAAGCTAAACTACCTATAGGTGCAATCAGGCTGTACCACGCGAGCGGCGCACGCATGCGTTCCAGAGCGTGCTGGTCGGTGCTTTCGTAACGATCTTTCTCTGGCCAGTCCTCCTCAATAGGCCATCCGCTCTCATGCCGAAAAACGAGTTCGTTTTGTTAAACAAGATGATTTCAATGTTTGAACCTGTTTCAACCTTATTCACCTTTGAATTATTAACACCCTTATTGTTTCGCAGCGCCAACGTCAGTACACTCAGTGCACTGTTGTCTTGCAAGGAGATTTCTGTTGTTATCCAACTGTTTCATTATTCTTTCAATGTCATTGAATTTTGTAGAATGTATATCTGTTTATTTTCAGGTCAAATCAAGACTTATTTGACTCAAAATGTTTATGTTCAATAACTAGTCGAACATATCAGGTACAATTTTTACAATCAAAGTCCTATTCAACTGTTCGTGTGTCTATTCTTTTATATTCATGTATACTGTATAAGTTGCAAGCCCCCCTAGATTTTCATTCAAATTTTCCCACTAACATCGCACAAAGTGGTTACCTGCATCGATATCATGCACTACCCTATCAAACAGTTTGTCGCAATGTAGGGAAATGTGGTTGTAGTGAGAGCAATTAAACTTAATTAAGGATTTATTGAACCACTTTTTACTTTCATAAGAACTTTTACACTATTAGATATGTACATATTTCACATGATTTCCAAATAGTATGGACGAATATTTGTCCGAAGTACGAGCAAAACGTAAAGAAAATTTTTCCCGCGAGACAGGAAAGCGACTGAGGCTCACGGCTACCCCTTCAGTTATTTCCGCAATTTTTCGATAGGGTCTAAATCAGGAGACTTTGAGGGCTATTCCAATTAAGGAAATGATTCTTCGTGATTTCTGAACTATCATGCATTAACAAAACTGGTCTATGCAAGCGCTGCCATCATAAATAATTCCGTGACAAGCAGAAAAAAATAGAAACGCAGATGTACTTGGTCACATAGGATGCTTAAATTATCCTGAGATTGCATTTTATTTCTGCACAAAGCTTCCGGAACTATTCTTGACAATGCGTAGCACCCCAGATCATTACTCTATCACGGGAAGCCAGCACTGTCGGAGCGACGCACGAAGGATAAAAACATCATGGGTTTTCCGTCTCACTCTGAATCGGCTACATTTCCGGGCAAGGAAACCTCAATTTATCTGACCATAGGAAGTGTATCTATTGCATGGTCCAGTCTTGATATATTTTTTTGGTAAATGTAAGCAATATCGTTCGATTATATTTCTGACTAATGGTTTCCTGGTGGTGACACTGATTCAATTAGTTACGTGTGGTGGCGCACAGAACTGATTTCTTTTAGCTCTCGGTGCAAGGTGCGAGCGTAAATTTTTTAATAACTTTCGTTGAACGTGCAAGTCAACAACAAAACATTTTTCTGATATTTTTGTTTCATCAATCTCTTCACATAACGTCTGTCACGAGAATTCAAAGGTTTAATTCTGCCATTTTTTCCAATGAGTGACTGGGAGACATTAGGTGAAATGACAATTTACGAATACGAATATAAGATGCGATAAATGAGCAAAATAATATGTTGGTGTCGATTAATGATTTGAAGTAACACAAATTAGAAATGTATGGAAAATGTGGATGGATTAAGGCTTCAGTTTACAGTTATTACGCTCCTATGGAAGTTTCCATGGAAGTCAGCGTTTTACAGAAGGTTGAGTCAGATTTATATATTACACATTTTATAAGTTCAATTCACTTCAATTTTTACTCAATTTACTATGGGTACAATTCAATTTTGATTAACTATATATGAATATCATTTGACCTAATTATTATAACCACATTGAAATCAAGTTATTTGACTTTTATTTTTAGTTTTCCACTCTAACTCTGTCTTCCAGAAATGCTTTAACACTTATTGGAGCTTACTAGTATTGGTTATTGTAAGTTTAAGTTCATTTTCCTTTCCACCAGACGATATCCTCAAACATTAACAATGCTAAACAAAGCTTCAAACAAAAGTTTTTCTCGATAGAAAAACCATTCGTCGTTCTAAAATTTGGAAAAATAATATTTTCCCTGATAGTCTGACTTTAAGGTAAAATGAGCCTTGCTTGTTCCAGAGCTAGTAGTTAAATGGAATGAGTTTCGCACAAGTATTTATATTGTTGAGAAAAGCTCGCTGCGGGAACTCCCCTTTTGTTTTTCTACCACTTCCCCTGTTGACGCAATATAGCTCGTAACAGGAACTTTATTTCAGCGCGGGAGCCTATAAGTTTCACGAAACTGTTATGGCGTCTCACGCTGGGTTACCGACGTAGCTTAGCATCAAAAACCTCCTAATTCACTCCCCCACCATTCTAATTTACATCTCTCGCCATTACCCATCAACACCGCGCTGCAAAACGAGTGCAGCAAAAATTTAAAAAGACAGATTTACACGCCTCCATTTATTGAACAAACGCGAGTGTGTGGCGAATGCTCGCTGCTCCACGCGGCGCAATCTGTTTCATGGCTCTTGTATAATATGGCAGTTAGCCTTCCCTCCTTAACTGCCTCTCCCCTTTTAGGTCGGCTTATTTGGGCTTATTCAAAACAATACAGTGAGCTCAATAGCCAGTCGCCTACGACCAACGAGAAACGTTTTCTTTTTTATAAAGCCATGCGAACTTACTAATTAGCTGTGCTGCTCGAACTGAGAAATGGCATCATGAAAATACCTCATACTTTTCGAACTCTTCTCTACAAACTCGTGTGTTACTCTGAGTTATCAAACTTGGCTAGCAAAGTCTGCACGCGGGTGTTCAAAAGGTATACTGTTGTTCACCTGAATTTACCAGCAGTTCAGCATTTGTGGTAGTTTCTACTGGGTTATACAGCTATATCCATAGAAAATTTTCACCGCTTCTTTAAATTCGTTGTTTCCACTCTTTTCATTTCTGTATTTCCGCAAATTCTCCTTATATTTTAGCGAATTCATTCCATATGAACAGTTTATTGTTCACAGCATTCGCCTCTCAATTTGGTGAAATATCATTGGACTGTGCTGTTTTCTCTGGCAGCGTTAGACACGCGGGAGACAACTCTGAAAACAAACTATTTGACACGATTTATATAAGCTACAAAAGCATCACTCGAGAAGTTCATGACTGCGCAGCAACACTCCACGGCTGCCGTAAAGCTGAGTTAAGCCTTTCAGATAGGGACAACATCGCTGCAGCACTGCGATAACCGCCAGGCCGTCCCTGTTTTACGTGAGGTGTGGAAGCTTGTATTCATGGCCCCTCCAATTAAAATGAACAAATGTGAGGTGACCGAGCAATAAGAGCTGCCAGTCGCTTACACAACCCAACTGATTATCTTTGAAAGGAAATTATATAGCAGACGTTATTTTCAAGTAAACATAGGTGAGGCCAATATAATACGCGGCATACAGTGGAACGTGTAAACACCCCTAACTTTAACTTATTCATTCCCACGGAATTAATTAAAATCAACGCGAAAAACAGTATTTCACTTCTAAATGAACCTTCACAGCAAGGCATCTCAAAAAGTGAGAAAATATCTCAGATTTATTCGAAATTTAGGTGAGCGTGCGTGTACTCACAAGTGCATATTACGCATCACAGCAAATTCTGAAATAATTTTTTCTAAAAAGAAAAATCTACTTTAGGAAATATTTTGTAGTGATGTTATATGAAGTAAAATGTCGGAATAATTTTTGCCATTAAACCAAATTGAGCAGGTCATATTTAATGCTCTGAATACTGTCTCTGATATATAAATAAAACTGAGCATTTACTTACAGTAAAAAAGGTTGACTTTGAAAACCCTACAGATCCATGAGAAATATATTCTATAGTCAAGTATTATTGTCACGCCTGCATCTTTTCGGGCGAGTTCGAATGAAAAAGTTCAAAAAGAGTGATACTCCAAACGCTAAGCAGAAGGTGCATTCCTAGTACCACTGCATTAAGCTCAGTATCCCTTAACCAAAGAATTCAAAATTTTCCTTTCGAATATAAAATGTAATTTTTTCTCTAGCCTTTGTGAAGTGCTAACTAGTAAGATGACCATTAATCGATTAGTCTTAGATAAACGATTTTGAAGCTGAAATCGTGTTTACAACAGAGAACAAGTTAACTTGGTAGCGCAAAACGTACATGACGACAACAAAACTTGCTGAAGCGTCAGTAGTGACATTGTCATGGGTTTTCACCTGAAAAAAAATGACTTAGCAAAAATTTTAGAGTTAACAGTTATATTGGGAACCCTAATGCTTGGAAAATTAATTTAGTTAAGATTTAACCGGTATAATCCCCAATGGAAAAAAGAAGTGCTGGGAAGGAATTTGGATAATAATATTAGAAAATCGCTTTTTCGTGCAATGTTGGTTTATTCTCGTCCAAGGTGGTAAATAACGTCTATTCTTGCTGTTCCAAACACTAAAACTACTTTGTACTTTCAAACCGTCTGGGAATTTTTTTCTTTCAAATTAGTTATTTGAATCGTACTTGAGAACATGACTCAGGAAACTTGAAGATGGCCCTGACCTGCCTGGAAGTGCTATGGTCACAAAGCATCACTTTCTCAAATTCCCTGATTTCCAAACCGAATAATTTCTGCGAAAGTCTACCTTTTCCGTTTTTTTTGCCCCTGCCTCATTGCAACATTTCAAATAACAGCATGTTGTTTAAGCCTACGGGTACAACCACTGGACGCATTATCACTATTCATTTCAGGTTCTTTTCTGAGGGAGCAGTCGTTTTTTAGGTACCACGAAGCTGTGCTTTTTTTCTGGCCCGGTTGGTACGGCGTGAGGCGTTTAATTTATTCTCAGATTGTAGATGATCATCTATGTCATTTTATAGTGATGGTCAGTCAGGTCATTTCTCAATGACATTTGTGTTTTAAAGGCCTAATGACTTGGAATTTTTCTCCAAGTGGAAGTTTGGTGCGACAGGTTCTAATGACTGAAAAGTGAACTTTCAGGGTCAACATTGGTGCAAGAGTAAAAAATGCTGCACTGAGGAGTAGCAAATGCGAGAAAATCTCTTCTCATCGAGGTCATGCAGCTCACTGGTATGTGCTGTGTTTGTAGGCTGCTGGGTGAGGTGATCTCTATTAAACTCAGTTATTACTAGCAGAATGTACGAATGATATGAATGTAAGAAATATGTATGAGTACTACAAATTGCAAATTTCTTTCCTTGGAACACACTAAGTTCTCTTGGGCACTAAGTCCTCGGCTATAATTCATAACGGAGTAAGAAGTCTTCCATAAAATATAAGACTTATATATAAATAACAGCTCAAACCCCAACAGCATGTCATTCGCTAAAAGTCTTTAGCAAATTCTCGTATTTGAAAGCAATTACGCTGTTAGTAAAAGATGAATCAAATCGTTTGACATTCATGTAACCGCATTTCATTGATTTTGAAACATTTTAATAGTTTCGCTTATTGAAGCATGACAAATTTGCTCTCAGGACTTCGTATACAACCCACCACAGTGGGTGTATTTGAAAACTCCTCCTCTCAGCATGAAAAAAACAGGAGCCCATGAGCACTTTGTATAGAACACATAATTTATTGAGGTAAGTAGTAAGTGAATGAAATGTGCATTGCAACGCATCATAAAATATGTGAACCAAAAGCGAGCCTTTAGCATATTCTGCCTATGTTTTCTACGAAGAAAATAGGACTAAATCTATGATGAGGCAAAAATACGAACCTTCCACTCTGTCACTCTCTTCTTTTGAGATATTGAAGCCAGAGAACAAAGGAGAAACATTATTTAATAGAGCAAGCCAGGTATACTCGAATGGAAACGAGGGTTATTCTAACCAAACTAATCCCATTACAACCTAACCTAAGCAGTCCTAGTATTTTAATCTGCCCTAGTGGAACCTATCCTCATCTACCCGAAAGTCCTTACCTGATCTACACTAACCTAACCTTTCTCGCAGTAACTTGGATGAACTATGTTTGCCTTACTTATACTACCATGTACTATCTTCGTCTATTTTAACAGAACTTGTCTTGAACAAACTGTTAAGCTAACCTATCTTATCTAAGCTAATATTTCCTAAGCCAATCGTAAATTTTACACTCGCCGAAAGACAGTTGGTTCGGTAACAAGACTAACTTAAGTGACAGTGAGAGTGACGGTCAACTGTTATTATGATGCCGCGCGAAGCTAAACGCTTTATGTATTATATATGTCCTCACTGACAGGCTGACGGACACATCAGCTCTTCATGTAATATTAATGGATGAAACAAGGACTCGCTAGCGCCGAGTGGCACGTAAAGGAGACCCTACACGGTGTTAAACGCTCGCCTGAGAAAAGCGGGAATTTTTCTTAGCTGTGCCTTACAGCGATAAATTAAAGGCCATCGATTAGCGATAACTTATTGGTTGAGATCAGTTAATTTCCTTCTGCGTGACGACAAACCTGGAAATTTTGGCAACATCGTTGGTTGTTTTATATTACTCGTGAGGTTTAAAAATACATAATCATGCATTAATTTAATATGGTATTGATCAAATACTTCTTCTAATTCATTTTTGATAGAAACTAACCAACGCTACTGCAAGAATGTTCAAGAATTTTCTCCAGTGCTAACTGAACTTCGAAAATCTGCACGATCGTCTTCTAAGGTATAAATACTGTAAAGTAAGCTGAAATATTCTTAAATTTTTATCTTGAGAACCGGAGGTTACGAATCTTAGACATCGATGAAGCGGAATTTCAATGCGTGAATGAAACACATTTTTAAATGCATGGAACAACTCTGGGTAGGATGCCATTAGTCACATAAGCTTACTAATAAATACGACATAACTTGTTTCGAGTTATGTGAATCAAAGTGTATAATTGAAATCAACTACTAAGAATAACCGTCGTGTGTTAATATGGTTCGTGTAACGCTCTTAAGAATAGAGAGGAAGAAATTAGCCTGGGCGGTCTTGGTACGTGTGAGTTCACGGGTAAATTAATGGACTCTTTTTCGCTCTACACGTGCACTATTATGTCACTTTAAAAAAAAGGAATCCTGAGCCTGATATACTCGAGTCCGTATCGTAGATAACGAGTTCGGTGGAGTATTGCTATTACAATATACATACACAAGCTCGCAGTTGCTTTCAATAATGCTGAATTTCTGTATCTAGGATATGACTGAAATGGCTATAACTACTTCGATTGCGGCTCAAAAATACTGTATTCTAAGTGTTCAGTACTGTCACAAGAAAAATGATTTACCTTTGAAATTAGCTTTACCATGGAAACTCCACTCGAACAAAAATTTGCTCAAGAAAGGTATTGAATCCCGTCAATTTTTGACGGGCCGTGTGCACTATATAGCATGCAAAATAAATGACAATCATGGAATTTGTGAATTTCAGTAGACTCGGGAAATTTGGCGTCAAAAACTAGTGATGTGATAGGAAATGTGACGTGTGCAATGCTTAAAAAGTTATTTCCTCGCTAAACACATGTTATTGATATGATTGGAATGTTTATTGTCATATCGCATTCGCGAAGAAAAATTTCATCCGCAAAAATTGAGTAATATATTTCATTTTCTTCACTATATTTACTTGCATATCGAAAGCATTCCTCGCTCAGTTCAAACGGAGTGGTTGCTATGACACATCATGCAAAAGGAGGCGCGTACATCGTTCCTTCATTTATTGGAAAACAAACTCCGGACCCTTGGGCGCCCATAAAGAGGCTTAGGGAGGCCAGTGAGGGCTGCTGCCGAGGTGACATTTGGCTCCAGCAGCTCCTTGCAAATCCAGGCGCTATAAAAACGACTCGTGGATCTTTGTCCGATACAGTGTTCTCTTTGTGTTCTTCATCCTACCAGGTTTTCGACTGACTGTCATAAATGCAGCAACACCAACTGTTTTCACGGTTAGTATTTATTTATCGTCAGGAAGGTGAGTCCGCCTTGAGGCTCAAGCGATGGAGATAGTTGTTTGAATGGTCTTATAGCCCTTCCATGTGGTTAAACAAAGATTGTTGCTTGCTTGCTTGTCCGGCCGTCATTTTGTTTCCATCCGGGAAACTAGATGCCGATAGTAAAGCGAAGTGATTGCCACTTTTCGTAATTGCAATTTACTTATTTTTTGAACTTCGATAATCTTGTTCGGTAACTTGCTTCTTTAGTTGATTGTCACCGCCCACGCCATACTTTCAGCTATCACATCAGACAAAATTTGTCCTCCTGCTCTATGAATAACAAAACCTTTCATGGTAATATCTCCTAATAATTAGCATCACTAGGGTCAAATCTTTGAATTTCGAAACTGTGTACTTTAAATGAGACTCACAACAATTACCTATTGTGTGAAAAAAATTTCTTACATATTAGTCTGATAATCTGACTGGGTTGCCTGAATACCTATTATCTGTAATGATTGGATGCCAAAACTTAAAATTTTCTTTCAGTAACAAAAAAGTCAAAATTCATTACTCTTTATGGGTGATAAGTGGAGGGTAAATTCAAAATTCCCGTTCGTTAAAGCGTGGATTCGATACTTTGCAACCATTTATTCAATGGTGAATATTTTCCTAAACTTATTAAAAACAGCTTGACTCAACAGGTCATGGGAGGTCTTGTTTCAATACGGTCAACCTAGCTGGCTTGCTCGTTGGATTTATTGCGTACTGGTTGGTTTGATCATCTCGTCTACGATTTACTTTCATGGTTGATATTGGGGGAAAATCACCACCTTGTTTATAGTGAGAAAACAAAAATGACATTCTCACACGCAGTATTGTGGGAAAGATGTGACATAAACATTACTTTTGCGTGCGATAAAATGCAAATTTGTTTATATTGGTGGTCACACTCTAAGTTTTCCTTCAATTCTCAAGGAGAAATTCTCGTTAATCATGGGTCAAATTTTTATGTTTATTCCCAAAGTTTGAGAGTTTTATTCCTCATAAAACGAAAATAATTACTCACAGTCAATTTTACCTTAAATTATTTTAACTTATTTAAACATGATATGTTTGTTAATGAGAATTCTGTGATTTCAAATCACACATGAATGTGCGAGTTGAAATTGTAACTCAACATTTTCGGTTATTCAAGAATTTAAAAATTAATTTATACACACACACATTCATACATATTCCAGGCTTCTCCTTCCTATGGGAGGGTAGCCGACGCCCGACAGCCATAGCTGGTTTACCCCGACCGCTTCATTGAGTGCAGCCCCTCCCCCCGCACAGGACAGGTCAACTCCATCACATGCGGGCAGGCTTCCAGTACCGCGTCAAAATAAAATAAGGTTATCTTCTAATGCACTGCCCCCACTCACTTCTGTCCGCAGTCATCCCTCTCGCCACGTCCACAGTCAGACCCCTCTCATGCAAAGCACGTTTCACCCCATCCATCCAACTCATCGGTGGTCTACCTCGCGCTCTAATACCACTCACTTCCGACGTATAAATCGAAAGTTAATTCATGGTTTTGAATATTTACTTCTCTAATTAATTGGTTTAAGTTTCTTACATATGAAGGTGGTTCATGGAGAAATTGTAATCGCAGTCATTTTTGACGTCCCGGATAAACTTGTGTCGGTTGAATTTTATTCCGATGAGACCCTAACTCAAGAAAAGGAATTCAAATAAGAAAGGAAATGCAATGAACCTTTTTATTTAAGGTAATTTTAACCATCGAATTTCAGCTGTAACATAAGACAACGGTTCCTCATTCAAAATAAGCGCCTTCTATTCGTTTGACGAGTATGTATGGAGGCATAGATGGAATTGCCTTTTGGAAATTTTTTGTTTTTCATCAGGCTATACAGTATATGCTGGTTTAGTCAGAAGAATTCTATAATTTTTTGTACCAAAATATCGGCTCTAGTGTGCCCTACTCTGCCATTACATTGAGTACACGCTAAGGTTTTCGAATTTTTTCCTTTTTAACTCTGACTCTCTGAAGTTTTAGTAAATAATGAAGTTCAGAGCAAAACCACTCAGTCAAAGCCCTCACACCCTCTCCCAGTACAGCTATCGAAATTGAATTTCCTTTGAATGCAATTTTGAACGCAGTCTTTTTACGCTCGTACTTAATCAAACCATTTTTTTTGTTCTCCGGATTCAATACAAAGTGAAAGAGGGCTCTTTTGTGGCCCGGCCTTCGAACAGCCGTCATAACACTCTGCATATGAATGTTCTCGTACGATACAATGTTCCCTACACATTAGAGATGCCAGCTCTCGAATTAGCGAATGTGAAACGACGCAGTGAAAAACTCCATTAATCAATAAATGTAAAAAGACTTTAAAAACAACCGAGAAAGCTGACTACGAAGAATAACAGGAGAAGTAGCCGTTTAAATATTTTGTAGTCGTAATAATTAAAAATGAAAGAACGAGGGATTTCGTATGAAACATTTACTTGTACTGTGGGATTTTAATGTATAAATGAGAGAACGAGGAACATCGTGTAAAACATTTACCTGTACAGAGGGACGTTTCGAGTGTTCGCTCATCATCTGCTAAGAAAATTTATGAAATAAATCATCTTTAAAAAAACAATGAACTAGGATTATAAACTCGAACATAAACGGATAATATTTCAATAATAAGAATGAAACAGACTATCTATTTGCTATGGACACTCAAAAGAACTAACGCGCCTATTCAAAACTGGTTTTGTCCTAAGAATGAAATGGGATTCCAAAATCATTGGACCATAGGAAAAGATTGCCCTACCCAGAAACTTAAATTCCCTGTTGTTAATTGGGGGCATTGCACAAATCTACATGATCCCATGCAGCTGAATGTGAAGAACTGCTGTAATATTTCCCCTGAGAAAATTTCTCTCACGATGTTCGGCGATCCTATACAACCTAGAGTACGGGAAGTCATGCTCGCATGCTAAGAAGCACAGAGTTAAAATTTATGTACATATATAACAAGGATGCCGCATCGTAGTAGGAAGTTCATCTCTGAAACGAATGAATGAGCCAATTTACAACTGACCTACATGGTTCTAAAATTTCATGAAATATTACCCAGGCAAAGCTAAAATACATTTTTTATTTTTCCTACTAGTGACCAAAATACGGAAATAAAAAGATGTGAGCCCTGGTAACTGTTTGATCCGATGCTATGGTTAACTGTTTAATGTTTTGTCTAAAGATAAAATCCCATGATCCAATGATTTTAGAATCCCTTTTCATTCTTAGGACAAAACCAGTTTTGAATGGGCGCGTTAGTTCTTTTGAGTGTCCATAGCCAATAGATAGTCTGTTTCATTTTGCACTTTGCTAAATTGCCAATCTATATGAACAACGGTGAAAAACCAGTTTGCTAAAGTCAATCTTCAGACGCAAATTCACCATTAATCAGCTTTAAAAAACTAGATGTAATATTAGCGCGATGAAACAAAGTTCTAACAAACATTGTTTTTGGAAAGGTTGGCCGAAGAACTATGTATAAGTACTAATGGTAAAATTTGAAATACAGTCTCTACACAAAATTGAGCGCTCAAATTTAAATACCCATTTTTGTACATTGAACAGTTTAAAAATGGGAGCCTACTTTCATTTTCACTATCCAAAGTGAATTTGATATTTCTGTCTGTTGCATTATAGTATTAAAAAAAAGCAGAGCATGAGACTGCCATCGACATGCATCTTATACAAAATTGACTTCAACATGCCAATGCATTCATTTGGCCATTTCTTCTCATTAAAACACAAACACGTTAGCAAAAATCGGGTAATGCATAGAAGCCCATTACTAGACCTTCCAAGTGTTGATAAATCTTTCCATTGAATATAAAAACATGTTTAGGGCATACCTCCAGCAACATTTCGCATAATTTCCAGGAAAGGCCTATAACGACCGGATGTTGAGTGGTAAAAAGTTGACTTAGATTCGTTTCGATGATCTCACGTAGCGGAACGATAGTAAAAAATCTTTCTACATGGAAAGATCCCTCGTAACATCGAATAGCATTCTGCACTTCGGTATTAAGTTAGACAAATTGAGTTGAGTTCTCAACTAGAAATTCGTCCACTGCGAGAGGATACAAATCTGGAGCAAGAAATTAACACCGATCGCAGTTGAGAATATTTTTTGCCGAAAATGGGGTCTTTGCTTAGATTAAAACGCTAAGTCTTTAATACGAATTTTTGGTAGCCTCGGAGTAAATCTTGAAACGAACAAAATGGAGTGAATTTCATAGGTTACATATTTCCCTGCTTCCAATTTTCGGAACAAACTGTTCATCTTATCTGCAATTTTAAAAAAGAACTTGTCAGTAGTAGCAATTATTTTTGATACATTTACTAGATTCGGTGTAAAAGATTACATACTGTTAACATACCTAGCCTTATCTACAGTAACTACTCCTCTCCCCTTGTCTTGGCTACACGATAATACATACTTTCATTGACTGAAAAGTTCCTTGCGTTGCACATCCTTCCTAGAAAAAACCGTCGACAACACTATGAAAACACCTCAACGCTTACGAATTAAGTTCAGAATTAAAATCCGATAAATTTGAACAATCTAAACTTCTAAGCCTAACTATGGTTGTTTCAAATGGCAACAAATATTTATGAAAATCTAATTTCAGAATAGTCTAGCAAAAATATAATCCAAATGCAAGTTCGGATTGGTACAAATTGAAGATCAATCATCATGCTCGACTGCCAATTGAAGGATAACATCTGATAGATCATCATGATATGAAAACAAACCTGCTTTTTCCTGGGCCTCTCCCACAATTTGCAATGAATAAGTCCCATTCGCGTGGCAAAGAAAGAGAGTTTTTTGTTTTTAAAATAAAATCAGAATAAAAAGTTACAAAACTGCCATGCTCATGTCAGAAAAAGGAGATCTTTCACCGCGCAAAAACGAGGATGCAATCTAAATAGGAAATTGTAAGGAAATGTATTTATAAGCTAGTGCTCTTTACTTTTAATGAAATCATAGCTCTGCAAAAAAAATTCATTTTGGTTTTGACATAATCTGTTGTGTGAAATGGAATAAATGAACTGAATGTTCAGCATCCGTTTTACAGATTCATGCGACTGAATTTCTTATGCACGATGGTAAGTCTAATATAACTTTGCATCGGATAAGCAAAGTTTTGAAGAATATATTATTCTAAAGGAAGCACTTCTTTTTATTTCATGTGAGGACCGCAGCATGCTAGTTGTGTTAACCAATTTCGCAGGAGTTAAGAAAGGTTATAATATTGTCTTTTTCAAACTTGCACCATTCATATTCGGCATAACTCGTAACTTCACCCCAGCGCTCCAAGTTCAGCATAAACTTGAACGAGTAATTTAGAACGTGACCGTAGTTGCGGCGGCCACCACCAAAAATAAAAGAAAACGTAAACTTTACATGCTCCGGCTGGGAGTCCGGCACCACTTTTGCAGCTTCAAACTGCTGCTTTAATGTTCCAATATCTGGCAAGATTTGAGCTTACCCATTTTAAGCGTACGGCTCTGCAGCTTCCAGTTTACGATGCACCATCAGCAAAATGCCCTCATTTTCAGCAGTTGTCTTTGCCGCACTTGCTACAAATTCGAGCATGAACGTTTTTTGAATGTTTAAAACTCTTTATTGCCTCATTATCCGGATTATAATAGGTACATTACTTCTTTAAATCACCGGTAGGAAATGTTCAAAAATTCAAGTTGGAACATATGAAAATAGTTTCAATGCGTATTTCAACTTCTGATCGATACACAATTTTATCATTTAGGTGAAAATTCCATACTATAACGATATTATGAGATAAAGTCTTTGAAATTTTCCACAATGAGTTATAAACGTTTCATTTACATGTCTCACTCATTTCAATCTAATTCTTATAGCATATTCATTTGAATATACTGTAGTTGTTTACCGTATAGTATGCTCCTATACTATGTACAATTTTTGTACTTATCTGTTGAAGAATATTCTTCTCGTCCATCAGATCTTAACCGACCTTGTTCTTATCGATATGAAACCCAGTTGAAAATCATCGCAGTGTTTTTGTCAGTTTCTTGACGTTTTTGGCAGAGGTTAGTGGCGCCGCAGCGCAGTGGCAGCGCAGTGCAGCGCTCGCTACGTCCGCTTTAGGGACGAACATCTCTGCTGAGGCTGTCTGCGGCACTCGCGAGAACGTCTGCTTAGATCTGCCTAGAACTGCTGGAGGCCGCTAGTGGCCACGACTCAAACGTTCAATAAAAAACGCTCCACACAATCGAATTATCTGTCACGAACTGCTCTACATTGTTTTGCGGCTTACATAATTTTAAAATCCTTCTATCATTTATAAATTGTTTGTCAACACAAATAATTGCCAACAACAGATAAATCTCATGAATATTCCTGATTCGTCCCTTTACGACAGTTTTCTTTCTTCACGAGAAACATTTGGTATCCAAGATATTCCAATTAAGGCCCAGCCATTAACTTCAATATTGGGTAAGAGTTTGATTGAGCTTTTTCCGCTATTGAACGGATTTCATGTTAACTATTTCTTTTAATAATAATAATTCACTGTGAACACTTTTACAGTGTTCCTTAAATGGATAGATACATATCAACACATACAATAATTTATTTATTTTTTCAAAAATAATGCGCACAAAGATAAATTTCTGCATAACACAACATAAACACTTAAAATTCCATGAAAAATATTTGTGCTATTTAGTTGGAAAACATATATCGTAACATTCAATTTTACGTTGAAATATTACATTTTAAATGTGCATTTTGCGAATATCTTTATTTCTTAACGACTTCCTATGTTTTTCAGGTATTATATATTTTACAATATTTGTGCTATTTAGCTAATCAGACTAATGTTAGGATGTTAAAATCCAATACAAATAAAACCTAAGGGCTAACCAAAGTAAATTTATGGGCGCGCTATCATCGGAAGCACATTTGTTGCTGCCTGTTTTCGATCGAGCCATTTACTGATGCGAACGACGAAGGCCAACAGAGAACTGTTTGCTTCAATTCGACTGTAGACAATTACAGCTGAAGTCTGCCATAAAACGCCATTTGAATTGACTGCCATGCGGTTTGTCTGCGGTGAACTGCTGGAATTCGTCTTAAAACTACGATCACTGCGAAAAACTACCAAAATTCTTCAGCGCAACTGCGCTAATTTTCAACTGGAAATAACTGCCCTTCAAATAATGAAATTGACATTAAGAAACGATGTGAATCTGATGGGTGCATGTTACTTTGTCTGAAGCCATTAGATCAAGCAAGGTGCGAGAAGTACTCCACGACAGTTCGGTCCTTCTGTGTACAATATGTAGGACTCCTGCGACGCAGATATGAGAATGCCTGTTGTAAGGCGTTGCAAACTTTTGGCCCTACACTGGATCTGCGAACTCAGTAAAAATATTGACGTGAACAAAATTGTTGTTTGGTTATTGAAATCTAACGGTGTATTAAATAGAAATGGTTGTGTCGCTGTATAATCTTAGTTGTTCACAGCCTGAGTATAGGCTGTTGATAAGGCAGGAATATTCAGGGTGTTCAAGATATATCGTAACACTCAATTTTCTGTTGAAATATTTCATTTCAACTGCGCATTATGCGAACATTTTTATTTCTTAACGACTTCCTATGTATTTCAGGTATTATATTTTTTTACAATGGTGACAACTGCAACAAAAGTATTGCTAAAGTAAGGTTAAATCATATCTCCGTCTCAGAATCAAAAATCATTTAATATACAGAATGCAGTTTTGAAGAACTGTAAAACAATGCAATGAACCTGAGAAGTAATGGGTGAACTCGGTAAAGGTTGTCACTGCGCTATTAGAACCTCAAAATGAAAAAATCATTCAAAAATAGCACTAGCGGAGCGAAAAAAAAATCTCTAAGAAATGTGGTTTAAGTGACCACGAAGTCCATATCGAGACCATGTTCGCCATTCTTCTCAAAATCCTGAAGACTACCCAAACAAACATCGAAAGAAACAGCTCCTATCTTAAAGCAAAGTGGATGTCTCTTAGAAAGAGCTGAAACTCTGCGTTTTTCTATCCGTCGAGGTACCCTAGCCAACATTGTCTTTAGGGATGAGAAGACATTTGCCGCAACGAAAATACGATTCTCAAAACGATTGGTTTGAATTAAAGTTTGGCGATATTAATGACACAGAGATCACCCGGAGACAAGGAGCGGTTTTGATGATAGTGTGCGCAGCC
>JACJUY010005586.1:22670-58551 GCA_014220935.1 Platorchestia sp. MABIK | reverse complement strand
TTCATATCGTGTTTCAGCTGATGATGGGATTTATCCCGAAACGTTCCAAATATGTTTAGAATTTTATTCTTCGCTTTTAAATTTTTGATAAACTTGCGTTATCGCCAAGCAAAAGTTAGTTTTTACTCTACCTATCATTATATCTAATCATCTTGTTTGGGCTCATCTACAGAATTTTTAAGTAAAAAAGAGAGTACCATAAATACCAAATAAAACATTTCCTCGAATTCAGAATTGCAAGTAAAACAATGAAATTGAACGTTTCGAGCATTCGCTCATCTTCAGCAAAATTACAAATTTACCTGAAAAAACATGAAATGAATTAGCAAGTTGATAAATTGAAAAAACAAACCAAAACACAAAAAAACCTTAAAAACTACCTGCTAACTATTGACAACGGAAAAGAACTAAGCTGGTAGTTTAAAATCGGCTTATTTCTTAAAATGAAGAGAGACTCTAAAATCCTTAAATCGGAGGCAAATTTAGATCTAGTAAGAATTTTAAAATTACTGATGTCAAACGGGCTATTGCAATGCTCTGAATGATCCCTAATGGCTGAATGTGAAGGACTAGCTAAATTATTTCTGTGCGGTAACTCCTACCTCGATGCTCGGCCACCCTACAGCCTAGAGTACGCGACGTCAAACCGACGTACTCAGATGCACATCGTGCACAACAAAATTTGTACATTAGGGAGGCCTGCATCGCGGTAGGAAGAATTTCTTTGAAACGAAAAAATGAGCCTATTTTAAAACTATTAACCAAAACAACCTTAAAGTTTATGCCCGTAAAGTATTTGAAAAACAAATCTAAAATTTCTTTCTTCATTTCCTCCGACTGAGGTCCAAAATACGGAAACGAAACAAAGCAAACACGGATTTTTTTTCATTATTTTCGTTCTCAAGTATTTTTTAGTTCTCCATCCGAGATAAGGTTTTTATCAAACTTGTAACTCGGATTAAATTGTTTATCATATTATCTCTCTCATTATTCATCCTATAAGAACAAATCTTCAAAGTTTTGTCGGTCTAAAACTGTAAACAAATACAACTTAACGCGTGAAACCACGGATAAAATCACAAGTATTGTAATATAGAAATTAGTTTAAAGTGTTTCCCATGGTAAAAAGTTCTCTCAGAGGAAACAGGAGGGGTCGTGTGGACAAAGGAAAACGTGAAATCTTAACACAAGGTGCGTTCCCACACAGGCTACCCTTCGCATAGAAACATCAAGTTTTCAAGAAAGAGGAAGAAAAAACGAAGAAGAAGCCTAAAATATGTATCTACAGATTTAGGTTACGTTCTACAAACTAACATTTTTCATCCCACTGAAAGACTAGATACCACGAATATAATATCAAATAATTAGACTATTAAATCAATCAAACTCCATAAAATTGAAACAAATAAAAGAATTTTCGGGACTGCTCTTGCTCTCATTGAAATTTTAAAAGAATTAAGGATGTGGAAAGTTATCAGTCGTGAGGTTACCGGTATTTTTATATGCTGGGTAACAACTTTGTAAGGGCGTAGGAGAAATACGTTTCAATGTTCCATTTCAATCCGACATTCCTATCCGTGTTCAAGTAGTTACCCTTCCGCAACGAGAGCACGGGCGCTAATGTATTCCAAGAAGTAAATTTGCTTTATGGATAAATTTGTGTTTTCTTTCTGTTTATCTAGAATTTCAGTCGAGCATCAAAACGCGATTCTAATCAAAGGCTCAGCTCCGTGATCTTGCCATGCTCCAAGGCGAGAAGAATACCCCTGCTTTCTAGCACCTTTATCTTCTTTGAAAGAAGAGGTCAGAAAAAATAGTTCCATGCATCAACTTCAATCGCAATGACTTCACAAAAGCATTAACTTCACCTTTTACTTGCATTTACCTTTATTGACTGACGTTCGAAAGTCAGTTGTAGGACATGTCGCTCTTGCATAAGGTTTTTTTGGTTATCTTTCTCTCCTGCCCGCCTGGAGGCGATATATTCATGCCATCCATGTCCACTATCAACTTACCTTCACGAGGTCGTAATAAATCTGAACTCCACCATGAACAATCCGCAGTCCGACATCTTAATGAGTCGTCTTTTTCTTCGACTCTTAGCGACGTTTCTGATGTCCCGTAACAGTTCCAAAGCCGGCCACCGGAGAACCGAAAGAAAACGAGTGCGTCTTACCAGTCAAGCTAACGGTTTCTGAAACTTCCTCCCGCGCCACCAGTCGTAGCTGGTCCGATGGCGGTGCGTTAAGAGAACATATGCACTATCAAAGACGCTTGCTATTCAAACAGTCCCCATTCCGCTACGGCACCATACTACCAGGACTAGCGGTATAAAGCTTCCAGCAACGGCATCCAGCACTCACTCTGCTTTTCCTGAGCAAACGAGAAGGTTCGACGAACTATCATTCGAAAGGGACATGAAAGCTTTCCACGTTTGATTAGCTAAAGAACGCCGCCCTGTGCACTGTGACGTAATTTGACATTGAAAAGTCATTGTATATACACACGACAGTTATGAAGAAATCGGTGGGTAACTAGGAACTTAGTTGATAATTAGCAAATTAAATTTTATGATGATTCAGCTTTCCGTGTTCGTGCGTTGTGGTCACACTCGAAGAGGAAATTAGAAGCAAATGTTATGTTCTTCGATGCAATTCTTTTTCAATTCAATGCTTCTTTATACCATGTTGCTAATTATGCAACGATGGGACTTTTGTACTTCGTGACTATCTTCAACGCGGTGATCCATGTATTTTACAATTTACATTTTTATACTTTTGTGAAGAGAAGTGAATGCAGACATAAGTTAATAACATTCAGTGAAAATTGATGAACGAAAGGCTGTCGAGCCAAAGATCACTGAGATTTGCCTATTTCAAACCAAAATTTCCGAATACCTTGTTTAACTTAATATCCCCTTAAAAATTGCTAAATATCTGACAACATCCCATCTATGCCAGTTTATGATTGATTTTTTATAACATTTTTGAAACACTCCAATTTGAAAATATCAGTAAGAAAAAAGCATATCAAGAACTAAACGTCTTCCCCTACAAATGGGAGAGTAAGTTTTGTGGTGCTGTTGTTTTTTTAACGACCCATTCTGGCAAACATTAATTGGCAAAATAATTGATCAAAAATAATTAGTGATACCAGTTGCGTAGAATAGTCAGAGAGACGCGTTACGTTCAAAATAATGATATTTGTAGGTTTTAAATTTATCCGTGATGTTAGATAAATTTAAAATAATGATAATCATTGAAAATCGCTACGATTAAAATTATCAGGGATAACATCCGTTGTGTTAAATTAAACAGGAATACCCGATGCATGAAAAACAGTAAACTTCGTAGAATTCACATAAAAAGTCGTATCTGTTGCGTTCAATAAACAGATAAATCCGTCGCTTTCACACAAACAGTTATGTTACCTGCGTTCTAGAAAACACCGAAACCTGTTTTATTCAAAATAAACAATGCACAAAAACTGCACCCATCTGTAATTTTGTAAATAAAATTCCTTGCTTACAAGCGTCGAACTAGGTAAATCAATGCAATAAAATTTGAGACAGTGAATACAAATAAAATTTTTAGGTAGACGGTAGATTTTACTAAGTAAGCAACTTCAGTAAAAAGTTGAAGGCAAAAACCAAAGAAATCCACATTGTTAAAATTGTAAGTGGCCAACACAAAAACGTTTTAGTATTGACCACGTACAATTTAATCAATGTGGACTCCATTAGTCTTTACCCTTAACTATGAGGTCATCAGCAGTTGAACAACTCAAATGTACAGTACACCCAGTTTAGGTGTCCATGAGTGAGTAGTCGTTGTCGGCTGCTGCAGCAGTTTGTTTTCAAATGGTTTGTACTTAATTGATGCCTCACACCTCAAAAGTCCACCTTCACATTTGAGTACATCTAGTATATTTCATTTTTTATTTTCAGTACATAAATGCAATGAATTATTTACGTCGGCATAAAGTGCAATGAGTGGTTTACATCGGCAAGAAATGCAATAAATAATTTACACCGGCATAAAATGCAGTAAATAATTTACACCGGCATAAAATTTAATAAATAATTTACACCGGCATGAAATGCAATAAATAATTTACACCGGCATAAAATGTAATAAATAATTTACACCGGCATAAAATGCAATAAATAATTTACATCAGCATAAAATGCAATAAATAATTTACATCAGCATAAAATGCAATGAAAAATTTACACCGGCATAAAATGCAATAAATAATTTACATCAGCATAAAATGCAATGAAAAATTTACACCGGCATAAAGGGATTACAAACCGGTGAAGGAACTGCAATGAAGGATTTACAATTTGAGAAGCGAAGTTAAAATCTTAATTGGGTCGAACGCCATTGTTCTCCTCGGCTCAATCCGTGGATTGAAGTCTCTGCTCAAGAAGAGAGCAAACGATCCAGCAAATGGTGATGTGAAATGAGGCTCGTGTCTCTGTCCATTTCCAGAGATTTGCCCTTGACCTCTTCCGAAATAAGCCGTTATCGACATTCTTGGAAAATGTCATAAGCCACCATTTTAAATAAAGGTCCGTCATCTGGTCGAGAACGTGGAGTTGTCTCGTAGAACTCGGCGTGACAATGTAGGTTACGTTCTATAGGGTGCGGCAGTCAATCCTGCATTTTCGAAAAGGCTGTGGAAGCCTAAAAATGCAGGATTGACTGTCACACCCTGTATATGTATAGTTGAACATCAATATTAGTTGGTCTGTCCTCGTCTTAATAGTGCTGAATCTGTATTCTTAGAACTTTACTCGTATTATCCTTTTTCCACCCGTATTTCTAATATTCAACACGTATTCCTAGTTTTGTGGTCGTGTTCCTAGTACTGTATTCGTATTCCTAGCACTCTAGTCGTATTCTGAGTAGAGTAATCGTATTTCTAGGACCGTAGTGGTATTCCTAGTACTCCACTCGTGTTATTAATCCTCTACTCGTATGGCAAGCATCAAGCTCGTTCTCCTATAGAAGCGTTCCTTTTTCCAGGCCTCCTATGTTCAATATTTACGCACTCACACCTGTAGTTTTGCTAAAGCGCGAGTGAATTTTACAGATATTTGAAAAAATGAATACACAATCTACACAAAGTTTCAATCTTTGAAATACGAGGAAACTTGTAGAGACATAATGTCAAAAAACAAAACAAAAATTTGGCTAGCGACAGTGATATTTTTTCGAGTAGTAAAAAATTATTTAACTCGTGGTCTTCATCAGTCAGGCAATTGAAATCATCATTAAGTTATTCAGCAATATAGTTAAGTGCTAGAGAGAAAGGCTTATGCATTAACGTCATTTGCATCACACTGCTGAACTTCATTGAATTTAGTCTCTTTTGAAGTGAATATGACGTCAGTTTCTTGTTTTTTCAATTTGTCCAAACAAAACAGATGCGCGCACCTCATTCACTTTTGATGTTTGTCTTGTTTTGCAAGGAAGTGAAGAATAACAAAAATGGCTATTCCCGAGAATTTTTGATGAATTCTTGTCTGATAATCATATTAACAATTGCGGAAATGATAATTCCTCTTGTACTTCTGATATTTTTCTTGTCTAGTAATCAAGAGTAGAATTGTAGAAATTACCAAAAATACTCCCACTGAACTGTTCGCGTAAATACCTGACCTTCGGTGCAAGGCTTGCAAGGCAGGGTGTCCCAAAAAAATGTACTCACTATCTGACTGTCCAGTACTCATGTATTTAGTTTTGATGTAGGTCTTGTTAACATAGATAAAAGTTTAGTGAGTTCAATAATGAAAAAAGAACATTCAATGCAAGATAATTAAATATCATAAAAAATAACTTGCTTTCAACTTCAACAAAACCAAAAATAATAAAAATAATGAAAAAAACAGTTATCTATAATACAAAATAATACATCAGTTACAGAATGAGGACGATTATTTGACTCTCTGTTGTATGGAACCAAGAGACTTGTTAATCATGGTTTCTGAAATACTTGGTTTCTAGGAAGTATGTAGAATAAAGCCAAGGGACTTGTTCATCATAGTTTCGAAAATACTTGGTTTCTCGGAAGTCTATATTATGAAACCAAGAGACTTGTTAATCATGGTTTTGGGAATACTTGGTTTCTAGAAACATGAAATGGGCTCAATCCCGTCACTGGTTTATAAACTTGTGATCTAGAAGTACGCCTCAAACTTAATATTATGAACAGATCTGACTTCAAAGCGTTGTTGGAGATTTTAGAGACCCTTTAAGATATTACAGCGCAAATTTCAAGAAATGCCTTCATGTTGAGTTACTGCGACATAGAATTTTTTTTGACCTATAAATTTTGTCGGAACGTGAGTGTTCGCTTATCATTTAAGTTACAAGTTAATTATAAGTTACACGTAACAAGTTAATATAGGTATTAAAATTAGGCTCTCAGTCAAAATTACTCAAAAAAATAGCAGCAGAACTGGTTTTTGGACCGAATATTTTTCAGGTCATCGCAAAAAGAAAAAATTTGAACAGCAAAAACTGATAAACTTCTAACTTTACATTTTATAAAAAATTACAATTTTAGAGCAATCATTACAGCATCAAGTTTTATATTTTTCCACTCAGTAAAATATCAATGAAGTATTTTTGGAGAAAATGACTACATCAATTTCGGCACCAATATAATGAGTGAAACGTTTCTTCTCAGCAAAGAAACGCAAACACAGTCTTCCAAAAATTTAAACGCCGATAGGAAACCATTCAGTACGTTCATTACTGGCAGCTATGTATTCAGTAGCCAGTCAGATTTATCTGCTGAAATTAAGTATATTGTCCGATATTGATGAATATTCTGCAGGTCGATTTTTACTCAATTTTTCCATGACAGAAAACCCTTCGTCAGCAGAAAGTTATTTTACTTTTTCAAAACAGAAATAAATTTAACAGCTAGTAGATGTTCGACAAATCTATTGATGATTGTGAGTTAACATACGGAAGTAGTTTAACATTTTTCTTTGAAAAAAGTTCAACAATTATTTCTGGAACTGAAGTGACTGGAAATATTCTAAATAATGCATCTTAGTTCAGAGCTCGAGTAAGAGCTTCACTTTCACTAAAGTGAAAGCTCTTCGTTCAAATACGCTGATTCAATAAAAAAAACTCGTAAATTTTACCATATTTTAGTGTCTGATAAAAGGTTAGTTCATCCTAACCCCATAACTGCGGTGTGTTGACGCCAGTCTATTGTGATGTAAGCATTTAATGCATAATCAAGAGGCTGAAATGCCAAGATCGAACGAAAATAAATAAAAAACAAAGTTCAGTTTCAGAATGCAGTAAATTTCACGAGCAAATACATGAAGTAACAGTAAAAAAACAGGGATTTTCCTGATTTGTAAGTAATACTCTTCACAGGCACTATCTAAAACGTGTGATGACATGCATTAGCAGTACCCAAAACAGGCATTCACTTGCATTAACAGTGCTTAAAACCGCCATTCACTTGCATTAACAGTGCTTAAAACCGCCATTCAATGGAATTAACAGTGCTTAAAACAGCCATTCACCTGCATTAACAGTGCTTAAAACGGGTGTCCACTCCCATGTAAACATCACAAGCTCTTAAATAGGAACAAAATTTTAGTTGATTTTTTTAATTTACGAGCTCAAATCAGGTCGATCATTTGGATTTATACGTTGAAATAAGGCTGATAATTTGGATTTACGAGTTGGAATTAGGCTGATTGTTCAGATTGACAAGATGAAATCAGGCTGATCATTTTGATTTAATGGAAGAAATTTGGCTAATCATTTGAATTCCCTAGCTGAAATTAGGCTGATTCTTAGGATTCACGGGCTAAAATTAAGCCGATCATTTGGATTTACTGTGTGGCTGATCAGTCATATTAACGAGCTGAATTTGAGCTCACAAGTCATATTTTAGCACTACGAAGGGAACTCAAAAACCGACGGAGAGAGCAGCTCTTGAAACGACAAAAACTTAAAAACTAAAATGACAGAAATAACAACATTGATCACAGCAACTTAGGACGTAAACCTCAACGGCTTACGACTTCAGTCTCTACGAAAAACAATTTCAGCACTTACGATTTACAACTTCAGTCTCTGTGACGTACGACTTCAGCCTCAATAACTTACTTCTTCAGCATCTACGGCTTACATCTTCAGCGTCTACGACTCACGACTTCAGCGTGTACAACTTACGACAACAGCCTCAACGACTGACTACTTCACCCTTTACGGCGTTCGACTTCAGCATCTACGACTCATGAGTTCAGCCTCAACGACTTACGACTTCAACCTCTGCAACTGACGATTTAAAGCTTTAAAATTACGATTTCATCCTCTACGACTCACGACTTCAGCGTGTACAACTAGCGACTACAACCTCTACGACTCACGACTTCAGCGTGTACAACTAACGACTACAGCCTATACGACTAACGACTTCAGCGTGCACAGAATACAATTTTCAGTTTATTTTGAAGCAATGTAAATGCAAACAGCCTCGAGGCAAACTATGCGTGAAAGTGCTGGACGAAAGGAAGAAAAGATCTATGTTTATTCAAGGCAAACCTCTCTATTCTCCCCGCCGTCTCAGGGGACTGCCTTGTCGAAATCGTGCAATTTTTCTTATTCGTCTCCTTGCTCTGAGGCAGGAAAAAATTAAAAAACTCCATTGTTTTGAAAAAGTATCTGGAAAACAACTGATTGTTCTACTTTTCTACTTCTAATTTTTGCCATTATTTTGCTACTTTTTTATTTCTTATTTTTTACTTACTTTTCTATTATTCAACCTCTTTCTGTAAAGTAAGATTTGGACTCAAAATTGAAATTGTAAAGGAACACATGGGAATGTATAATCCGTAACCGCGCTCCGCTCTCTTGTTTTTTTTTATGGAAAAATTTATTTTGAAAGCCACCGCGAAAATTCGTAAGATATCGTAACGAAGACAATGATTTACCAAGTTAATATCTATTCCTTATGAATCTGATGTGAAAAATTAATTGCTTGAAAATAAAGTGTCTAAATTGGAAGTCAACCGTTTGCAGGCTACCACAAGTAAACCTGTGATTTTATTGAGCGTGTTCCATTTATGGTAAAAATACAAAAATGATCGCTTCATTACCAGCACCGGACAGCTCTGTTTGGAAAATATAGTAGCCAATTCCACAGATGGAAGACAAAAAAAGTTCATTAATTCTAGGATGTCAAATTTTCATTTACCTACTCATTTCTGGCCTGCTCCACTCCGTCTATGTGATTCTAATAAATTTCACATCATTTTATAGCACCCGGCAATGATAATATACAGCTTTCAACTTACCTTAGAAGATAGACTGATTATGATTTGATTTGCTTCCCCTGCGATCATGTGACTCTACGGTGATACTTATAAAAAACACAATATTTTACAGCACTGGCGATGACTCGCAACAATTTTTAATTTTGCAAAACTGATTACGATTTCATTTGATTCGCAGGCGTGGCTACTATTGGTGTGGTCCGCTGTCTTCGGCCATCTGTTCAGCCCAGCTTTGTGTTTCTTCAACTTCGGTTCCTCTTCGTCGAAATCGAGCTCGAAGAGTTCGAAGAGCACTCAGAGCAGATCTGGGAGCCCTTACGACGCGAGTTATGCGGACGTGGGCTACGGGGCTGTCGATGACAGTACTTTCCTGGGTTTTAATTCAAGAGAAGCCGACCCGTACGAAGTGCTCGGCTACGAAGACGGGGCCTACGCTTCTCCTGGCACCATAGAGAGCAGAATCTTCAGTAAAGGCTACCATAAGGATAAGGGGCATGATGATTATGGGCATGGGGGATATGGACACGATCACGGAGGATATGGACATGACCACGGAGGGTACGGGCACGATGATTACGGTAAAGGAAAGGGTAAAGGTGGCTACAAAAGTTGGTGGAAAAGTTGGACAAGTAAAGGTAAAGGCTATAAAAGCAAAGGTCACAAAGGAAAAAAAGGATACGGACACAGTTACAAGAAAGGAACTTATAAAGAGATTTGCTATCTGGTACCGGAACACGACTACCATGACTCGGGCTACCACAGGAGATAATTGGATTTCGTAAAATGAGATATTTAATAGCATGCCCCCTAAACTTTCACTCGATTACAACTTGATGTCAAGTTAACTTTAAATCACTTTGGCAGCGAAAAACGTGTTAACTTGATGTCAAGTTAAAAGTTATTCCTAAACTCCATGGAGTAGTTTGAACCGTAACCTCAGATTTAATTAAGGAAAATTCATCATTTTCATTGAGTGTTTTATTAAAACCAATGAAAATCCCATTCATGTAATCTGAAATATTGATATTCAAGTTTCCAGCTTACATTTTGTCTTGTTTCCATACATATATTTGAATGCGAAGATGTTAAAATATTTTCAGCCGCTTTCTGATGTTATGGAAAAAATATAAAAATTTCCCTTTGTGCGTGGTTAGATTAGTAGCCTGATCAAAATATAGTCAGAAATGGCAAAATACTTTTTGCGTATGAATAAGTAAACGCACTTCAATGTTTCCTGAGTAATAAAATAGCATGTGAGTCGAAAAAACGGAGAAATAATGAATATGGCGGAAATTTGTTTTTATTACTTGTATGGCTATTAAATATTAGAATAGTGAAGTGACAGCGTTGGCTCATTTCTGGATGCATTGCATATTTTTACTGTTGGAAACCTAGCAAATGTTAAGTCTCAATACTTCTTAATGGCACTTTAATCCTCGAATGAGGATACGTGAATTTGGTTCATTTTGGAACTGTGTGGTGTGCGGCACGTGTACAGGTACCTGGTGTTGACTATCTCAATTCATTAACCTATGCTAAAAAATAAACTGAATTCTTTCCGTTCATTCAATTCCCTATTGTTAAATGCATAGCACAAACTTCTCGACACCACATTTCTCGAGTTCAGCTCACTCCAAAATAAATTAAACACAATGGAATCTGGCAACGGATTTCTGTGAGAGCTAATATTCTAGCATTTTTTCATGTAATAAAAAATTGGGAATTTTAGCTCATTTTACGCGCAATACTTGCCCCCAAACAGACAGTCAAAAAAGTGAACTCCACTTCTCAACGAGCAGTTAAAATAATGATAATTCTATGTATATTTCTTTCTTCTAAATAACGAATTATGCATTCATCTTGTCACAAATGTTGAAGGATTTCGGACGCGTGTTCATGCATGATTACTTTCACGCGTTTGTCATAACTGAAGCTTCTAACACGGCGCACCGAAGCCATTTTCCATCATGCCTGATGCAAGAGAGAAAATTTCATGCACCAGGTACATGGACGAAAGGTTGTGTACGTTCCGCTGAGTGCGAGAGGGGAAAGGGGAAGAAGTGAGGTCGTTGGGGAGGGAGGTGGTAAGTTTCACAAGGAGAGATATGGCCTGGAGGTTGGAAAGCTGAGGTGAGAAGTCTATGAATAATTCTGAAGAGTTTCTTTCGAGAAAATAAATCATCGTCGGTACAGAATTATTGCGAAGAAGATTGCTTTGGGAATTTTTTAAAGTAACGCTGCTGAATCAAAGCTAATTTTGACGTGTGTTTTTGGTCGTCAGTACAGAGGAAACGAGAAGCGAAAATATTGTACTTCCACGCATAAAAGGCGGATGCAAAATATAGAAAAAAATTACATTCATGCCACCTATTGGCTGCGAATCTAACCGGCACATTTGCTCCTCTGATGGACTTTTCGAGTGAAAATAAATGTAGTAAAAAAAAAAATTCCACCGTCATTTGCAGTAGAATTCAGCTCTCCATACCGCGAGAATGATAGCAATCGTAGATTGGTGTAGTCATCCGTCAAGAGAAATGATAGCAATCGTAGATTGGTGTGCAGTCATTCGTCAAGAGAGCGGGATGAAAGGAAAGGCCGCTGAGCAAAAGGGAACGTATGGGTTTTATTCTTGACGAACTTTGCATTTCTGCAGCGAAAAGAAAGTGATTGGAAAGAACTGATGGCGTTTTCGGAGAACTGGTTACCTGTTGTTTGATTCTAGTATTTCAGAAGAATTGTTGAATTCTAAAGTAATGGAATATACTTGAGATGCACGATCCATCTTCTGAATGACAAAATTATGTGACTCTAAAACTTAAATTTTTTTCAAAATTGCATAAAAGAACAGATTACGTTTTAAATTTTGAATGAAGTAAGAATCCTTTCTTTTATACCGTTTTAGCAGAAAATAACAAAATATGAAGAATACTTAATAATAGAAGGTATATTAGCATTTAAGGAATGTTCAAAATACCAGTAAAAAACTTAGAATTATTTGTGTAAAAAACGAAAAGAAAGCGAAAGAAAAAACAGCTTATTTCCAATAAAGACACAGGTAATTGGTTTTTAAAATGTCAACCAAAGATCCTTAGTTGAAAAACATAGATGGGAGTCACAATACCCATACTAATTATCGAACTAAAATAATTGAGAGGAAAACATGAAAATACATTGCCATTGTTGAATTATTCTAAGGATGGTGATACATATTTATACAAGTAGAAAGTTTCTTTTCCAATTTCTCGACCTTACAATATTTTTCCAGTTCATCATTCGTTAAAAGACGAAGAAAATTACTTATCATCTTCACTAAAACACTCACTACAAAATTTGATATCACTATCTATTTATTAATAGCGTATATATATTTATACACATCTAAATATGTGCATATATACATGGAACTTTATTCATGAATACGTAAATAGATCCATACATTCATATATATCCGTTCATACATATACCGTATGAACCATAAAAAGTAAACTCAATTTTAAATTACTCGATCTCAGAAACTATATATGTTACAAAATTGTTGGAAATTGCACATTGTTAATCGACCTTTTAGGCCTCTATGTGGGAAATCTGAGGAGAATACATGAAAGGATATTTTTCAGCAATATTTTGGGTGACAGACACGAGAAGTATGCTTGCGCTAATAGTAATAGATTATTCCAAAACTCCGAGAATGCAATAGAAACAGATTAAATAGAACGTGGCGGAGGTTTTTTCCTATGGGGATATCTAAAAAGTAAAGTTTTTGATTTTTCGCCAAGAAGCATTTATGATCCAAAGCAAAGAATTGTCAACGAAATTAATTTGCTTCAAGAAAATGATGCTCTCACAAGACGAGTGAAAACAGTAATGAAAAAGAGAATGCAATTGTGTGTTGAAAGAAATGGTGCCCACGTCGGAGGAAATTCGATATTAGCTTACTACCTGAAATAATTTTTTCCTTTTCTTGAAAAACTAGCAATGTCTTATTACTTATAAACAGTTGAAAGTAACTTTTAAAGATTGTTTTAACGCAAAGATATGTAAATTTAAATCAGCTTGTGCAAGCATACTTTTCGTGTCTGTCAGCAAAAATTTTGCTGAAGTAGTACTCTTTCATTTCTCCTCTTCAAATTTCCCACAAAGATGCCAAAAAGGTTGATAAACAATTAGTTATTTTCAAAAATTTTGTAACAATTACAGATTTTGAGATACAGTAATTTAAAATTGGGTTTACTTTTTTATGGTCCCCAAGGTATATAATGTGTACGGTATGAACCTATATAATGAATACAGTATAAAATATATACTGTATATAATGCATCTGACGCATTTATGAAAAACCACTTTTTTAGCATCTAATTATTTTGAAATATGAACTTAGGTGTTCGCGATATCGGTGGAATAATTTGAGAGAAAAAATCGTAGATGTAAATAATTGTGCGTCTTCGATTAAAATGTCAACATAGTAGAAATTCTGAAGTATCTTCTCATGCTTAGGTTTTAGTTAGTACATCAAGAGACTAGCTCTGAGAATATGATTTACCACTCCACGAATTCATAATATTTCTTATTCATTAATAACGCTTGTAAAAAAAAGCGTACGAGAGTCAGGAACAAGAAAATGATTGTTGCATGATGCTAATCGAAAACAATTTACAGACCTAACTGATTAATTTGTAAAATTGGCTACCTAAATAATGCGGTCACAATGTACTCTCAAGTGTCGCAAACAAGAAACTTTTACGCGAAGCAGATTCAGCAATAAAACGCGTTCGCTGATTTTAAACCTTGTGTTATCTCTAACTTACAAAACCTAGGCTAAAAAATATGAACACTGCTATGTTCGAAGTAATAATGCATGATCTTTGTTACTTCAGAGAGCATGAGTGAAATTCACAAAAATGTGGCACAATCACGCAACATGAGGCCCATACCGGCAACAAGTGGCACAAACTTACATTTGAATTCAGTATGTATCACGAATACGCACAGACATAAACTAGAGGATTTATTTATGCAATTACGCAAACATGTTTTAAATGACATGACCATGAAATATGGAATGAATGACACAAACATGCAGTACGTAAAACAAGCAAGCCGTTAATGACAAAAACATTTTAGGTGACGCAAACATGTATTAAATGACGTGGGTATGAAACATGAAGTAAATGGCACAAACACACACTTTTGCATTGTTGACTATCTTACTGAATAAATTCCTATCGCTGAGTTGGTTTTGGTGGGTGTCATGTGGTTAAAACCTGCTCTGGCAAGCTGGAACTCGTCCAAAACATGCCGCAAACATGCCTCAACATGTAACAAACACATCTAAAACATGATAAAAACTCATCTTGAACAAATCTTAAGCTTATCGAAAAGATATCAGATGGTTCCCTACGATACAAAATTGTAAAATTTTCTTTGATCAAACATTTATTACAAAAATACGAGAGACAAGAAATTGTTAATTTCGACGACACATAAAACAAATGCAAAATTCAGAGCTTGGGTCACAAATTTTTGCTAAAAAATAATTGAAAATCGGGTTAATGAAATTATGTTAATTTGTATCAGAACTATAAAGTTGTTTTTCTGTATTTATACAATAGGTAGCACTCATATTGAACCTAGGTTGTATTTTTCACAATCATGAAATGCCGTCATTTGATTTGCACCATCGATGGAGCATGCTAAGCCGACAAATAAACACAAAAATTGTTTCCAGGAATTTTAGTTCATAAATGAGACGGTAATCTTTGAGGCAGTATTTTTAAAATTGATCCCATTTACAGATTAAAGCATTCGTAAAGAAAGTAGGACATAAAGAAACTCTGATGTATTTCTAGCCTGTCATATGTGGTGAAAATTATTTACAGTCTTAGAACGTTCACTGGAACGAATTTTACACACTATTAAACGTTTCATTGAATCATGGATGTGTCAATTATTTAAAACCTACTCAGCGAATTCCAATCATCCTTTCAATCTGTCGAATTATTCTTCTGTTTCCTCTTTCTGTTCTCAATACGAACGGAAATCATTCCTAACAGAACCGTCAATGATGCAGCAGGAAGCATCCTGTGTTGTCGTCTACAGTGTGAAGAAAAATGTGCACGCGAGTTACATGTAAATAAATGGAAGTTGCATGTCATGCAAGTTACATGTAAATAAATGGAAGTTGCACGTCATGCGAGTTGCATGTCATGCAAGTTACATGTAAATAAATGGAAGTTTCACGTCATGCGAGTTGCATGTCATGCAAGTTACATGTAAATAAATGAAAGTTTCACGTCATGCGAGTTGCATGTCATGCAAGTTACATGTAAATAAATGGAAGTTGCACGTCATGCGAGTTACACGTAAATAAATGGAAGGTACATGTCATGCACGTTACCTATTTAAATGGAAATTTTAGTCTTTCGAGATATGCTTTGTATTGTAATGATATTAAAGACCGTGCACACTTCAGATTTCTTGGACATATACTTACAATAGGTATGCTTCCTATTGCAAGAATGTTAATGGTCGCGCATGCTTCATATTTCATGGACATTTCCTGACATCATAATATGCTTCATATTTCAATGGTATTAATCGTCATGCTCATTTCATATTTTAGGAATATTTTCATTTTAAGGATGTGAATGGTCGTCTATGCATGTAACACATTTTTGGGATATTTTTCATAATACTTTACACTTAATCGCACCAATATTTCCAGGCACTCAGTTTGATCATACGCACACACGCCGGAAACGTGTGATGTTTTGAGCAAAGCTAAGGAAATTAATTTCCAAAAGAACATCACAATCGCTCACACAGTAAGAAAAATCAATACTAAGTTTCAGACAAATAAGAGGGACGAAGAGCAAGTCAATTTTCATTCCCTCAATAATTGCATATCTAGAATATTATATCTTAAAATGAAGAAATATTTTTTCCATCGCTTTAAAAAGAATCTAATTCGATGAATGAAGCAGCAGCGTTTAACAACAAAAGAGTAATACTGTAAAGAAAAGCTATTCCGAGATGGTGTTGTGAGAATAATCCGGCCCTTTTAAAAATTAATCAAGGCGATCTGAAGCTCTTAAATAGTCAGGACGATCGGATGGAGTACAGGCGATTTGACACTCTTAATTGGAGTCAAAGTGAAATGAACCTCTCCAAAATGAATCAAGCCAACATAAACCTTCTAAATGGAATCAAGATCTAAACTGTTCAAGTAAAATTTAGGCGATTCGAATGATGCCACTCGTGATGTGCAGAATTGGCAGATGTTTGAAAAATTATATAAATACAGCACATCATTGAGCAGAATCAGAAAACCTCGCTTCGAGCGTTTGATGAACATTTAGAAGCCTAAAGTTACTCTAGAACGTAGAAAATTTACTAAAACTGGGGCACCTTTCCACCCGCGCAGGGTTTTGAACAAGTCATATCGCTCTCGCCTATCGCCTTTTTCCTTATTATACCTTCGAATTGCGAGCGCGAGTTACGGATTTTCAACGGAGGTGGAAGAATAGTCGTACTCTTCGGCTCATTATATTCTCGGAAGTCACCGTAAACTGCACTACGACAAAATCTATAAGAACCGATCATGACAAAGTGTGACATGGGAAATATTTGACTACTTGGTGAATCTAAAATGAAATCTACTCGCTGCGACAGATCTATCACGGAATCAGACCAGATTTATCCCAGAATCAGTTGGCCTTGCAAATGAGTAGGATGTCTACATGAACAGATAAATTGTGAGGACTGCATAACACAAGATGGCAAATCGTGTACGCTGGCAGGCAATGATGGTTGCAGGGCTAAACTCGCGGCTCGAAAGCTTGGCGTGTATTGTACACAAGAGAAATTACGGAATAAAACACATGCTGGCACGATAGGAGTGACACACACAACATTCGTACACATTAAGTTTGGATGGGTTAATTTACGCACTGAATTGGCTACCTCAAAGCTTAGCTGCTGTAAGGCCGACATGAGCACATGACGATGAAATCGGAATGCAAATTCAGGAGAAATGACAATGACCTAGTGAGGCACTAACTTGCAAGGTAAAAGCACCTCACACCACATTGAGTACTTAGCAGCTGCTGTGCGCCAATGCAGGCGTTAGATTGCCTACTAACAAGCATGGTTGTAAAATAAGCACCAGAAACAGAAATAAAGGAGGTTCACAGAAAATGAATACCGCCGTGGGTGCGAATTGCTAAAGGGAATCTTCAGAGACTAAATACTCTTCGAATACGGCATTAGTATTAAAGGGAGAAATGCCTGATGACATCTTTCTGCAATATACTTAAGGTATGAGAGGGATGGTGCTCTACAGAACCTCTGCCACTATACAAACTATTTTTCTCAGAAAGAGCCTAACTTGGGTTTTACCTGTGGGAAAGATTTTGAAATTGATTAGATGCATAACATTGGGATATCACTCTATAGATAACATCACCACTAAGATATATACTCACTGAGTTAGTACAATAATTAAATTAAAAAATGGCGATGTTGCCGAAATTATACTGCAATAGTTGATTCCTACTGAGCAACTCACAAATGGGTGCTGGCGTGAGTAAGAGTTCACTATGGGGCTGATGCCAACTAAATAGCTCCCACTTGCCACATCGGGCACCCCACTACATTACACCAGGCAGAGCACACTGGTGTCATAATTTAGTTCACAAACAGGCATAGCGGCACAACCTGCTTCAATACAATCTCAGCCTTTACTGGTCATGGCACTAGCATTTACTTAGAGTAAATTATAAATTAGGCTGAATTGCGCACAGATCAACCAATACACAATGATTAGCGCTGGCTTTAGCATTCACAGCCTACAACAACTTATTCAGTGGCACATCCAGGTCTGGATTCCTGAGTAGAAAGCGACTGGCACTCAGGGTAGGGCAAACTGCAATTGCAATTTTGCAATTTTGCAAAATGAAAAATGCAAACTCACTTCAGCTCCAGGCTTCCAAAACTACTGACTGCCACACTCACATAGCCTAGCTCATGGATAAGGAATTAATAATGAATTTTCAGTACTCCAATGCAACATACTTGCTGAAGGGAGCACCAGGAGCCGACTTGGCTTGCTGTAGGTGCTCAGGCGGTTCCCAGCAACATCTCTAAATGTGTCAGAAACCGATCGTGCACCGGTATCAAACATTCAAATGATTGTGCAAGACACGAAATCGCTAAGTAAGAACGCATGACTATGTCAAAGCAGGCAACAACTTTTCTAACACGCAGTTACACTAAGACACCACAAACTTAAGACTATCGAAGGAAAACATCACAGCACGGTCACTCCAGCAAAACAGGAGGATCACGACGATGTTGCCGAAATGAGAGCTGAAATTCTCGCGTTTGTAAAACGTGACAAGTCTAGGACAAGTTAATGGACATTATGCCTCCAATGAATTGATACACAGTTTTGTGGTTGGTTGCTTTCTTTCTTGTCGCTTGCTTGCTTGTTTGCCTGCTTGATTGTTTGCTTTCTTGCTTGCATGCCTGTTTGCTTGTTTGCCTGTTTGTTTGTTGTTTATTTACTTGCTTTTTTGTTTGCTTGTTTGCCTACTGGCTTGTTTGCTTGCTTGTTTGCTTGTTTGCCTGCTTGCTTGGCCTCTCCCTCTCAAGTCCCCTAGGGACTGAGCACCACCTAATGATGGTAAATTTCTTTTTTTGAATATAAATTCATTTGTTGAGGCTGAAATTTCTTGAAAAGATGTCAAAACCAGGACAAGAGAAGAAACTAAACATGAAAAGATCCAGTAAAAATATTTTCTTTCAAAAAAGATTTCTGGTGTTATTTGAGACTAGCTTGTAGGAACATCCATTTTTGACGAAAGGTAGTCGCTAACATGCCTTCGGAAGTGTTTTAAAAAAGAATTATTTGCTTCATGTCCGTATCTGATGATTTTATTAAGGCACAATTTGAGAGGCAGTGGAACCTACATGACAGATCCGCTCATCACACACGTTCAGTAGTTCATGCAATCCGAAAGTAAATTTCATTAACACACACAAAACAATTTGACGCTGAATCTATAGCGTGACAACAAGGCTGAATTTTATCAAAATTTTCACTTATGCTTCGTCCTGCTCGAGATTTTATAAAAAATTTCACTTGAAATACAAGGCCAGGTGCTGTTTGAGATGGAATGAGTGCGTAAAAACAGGGTGGAGCAGCCATCCTGCATTTTTAGGCTTCCACAGCCTTCTCGAAAATGTAGGATAGATTGCTGCACATGAAAAATTTTTATTTTACAGGGTGCAGCGATCTATCTTGCATTTTCGAGAAGGTTGTGGAAGCCTAAAAATGCAGGATTGATTGCTGCATCCTATAAAATGAATTTTTTATATTTCATGCGTCTAAATCATATTTTTTCCAGAAAAAATTGGCATGAATTACCAAAGTCTGTGTTCCATAAATATACAATTTAAACAAATAATAAAAGGAGTTTTTAAAAGATCCCAAACCAACCGAAGTCAAAAATAATGCACCAGTAATCGTTCTAAAAAAATTTTCATTCTTGGGTTTTTGAACTTCAAAAAATGTGTCACGCAAAGCAGGTCTCACAGATCCAAGTGCAATGCACAAAATAAAACGTTAAAAATGAGCAAGGAACGCAAAGCAATACTGAAATTATTAAAATAAATGATAATGAACGAAAAAACAATGATGATGTACAAAGTGATAATGAAAATGAACGAACTGAAAATGACAGTGGATGAAATGATAATGATTATGAACGAAATGATAATGATAATGAACGAAATGATAATTTTAATGATCTAAGTAATAATTATAATGAATGGATAGATAATGAAAATGAATGAAATTTTAAACTCTAAGAAACATGGAATGATAAAATCAAGCAGTTCAATAATAAGTGTCCGATTAGGTTATGTTAGAATATACGTTGGTTTAAGCCTTCCTGTTCCTAACCACAACGAAGATGCTCAAAGGGAGAAAGGATGAAGGCACAATTTAGTATATAGTTGAGGGAACGTGGAATCTATGCACAAGGAGTGTTTCCACACAAGATACCCTTCTCATAGAAACGGTAAATTCAGAAAGAAGTTTGTAAACAAGACAAAAGATGAAAAAGAAAGTAGTATGTGTAGAAAAACAGGACAGAGGTGAAAAGAGAAAAGATGATCCGTAACAAAACAAAAACTATTCTATTTCAACAAAAATAACGCCTGCCGAGCCTGCAGCTTGGGACCTCACATTTTCCTTTTGGGAGCGCTGATTCTTACAAATACAATAGTTGTATTTCCCTGATGGGTATACGCATCTGACACTTTTCAATTAGCACGTCAGGCGCTTCATGCTGTCATTTTCCACGGAACGTCCTCTTGGCTCGTGTGTCCGCGGTAGTCGTGCTGCAGACCAGCTGCGCGAAAGAATGACTCACGACTCACTCGCAAAAGAAATTGCTTCAACAAACGTTCATGCAAATGACTATAGATGTTCTAAAATACGCGTAAGTAATTACAGAAGCTTAAAAATTCACCTAAAATATCTACGGAAGTTCATAAATTTAAGTAAAATAACTACGAGAGTTCAAAAATTCAAGTAAATAACTACGGAAGTTCAAAAATATACGTAAATAACTACGGAAGCTCAAAAATTCAAGTAGATAACTAAGGAAGTTCAAAAATTTAAGCAAATAACCACAGCTGTTCAAAAATTTACGTAAATAAATACGGAATTTCAATAACTAACACTTACAGTTCGTGAACTTGCAGCATAAAAAGAAAGCCAGTCTACGCTTCCTGTAAATTTAGTTAGTTCACAGCTTGCGTGCATAAGCGTTTTTCTATATTGCTTCTCATTTTTACTGTACCTCTGAGCGTCTAGGCTTTAAATCACGGAAGTGTTTCTTGGTGCACGGAAGTTTCATTAGAGCCTTGATTTTAGTTGTCATCTGAATGAGAAGAATAGTTTTTAAGCATTTCATGTTGTTCGCAAGTGACACATAGATCAAAATTAAAAAAGGTTGAAATGCATTGTAGTTGATTGTTGTCGTGAATTAGTGCAGTGACCTCGGTTAAATTGAAATGAGATCCACTCGCTCAAGGAATATCCTTCAATAACTATTGTCCTATTTTATTCCTTTAAATTCGCATGAGAAGCTCTAATTCTTAATGCCTTCAATTCGCATGAAAAATTTCATTTTAGTTGGTCTTTTATAGCTGTATATTCTATAATTATCCCATTATATCCCTTTCATTTCACGTGGGAAGTTACAATTATTCTGAATGCTTTCAATTCGATAAAAAAATACCCTTTAAATCGGTCTACTATTTTGTTAAGAAATGCTTACAGTTAATTATCAAACACTTCACGTCCACGAATCTCTGCGCTCACGCACCAAGTTGTCGAAATCCTCTTACAGAGAATTAAAGTACTTTAAATTGCCCTTGCATTTCTACGCATCAAAGGTCAATGAGTTTCCCTAAACTTTTTTCTTCTCTGACGAACGTAATTTCACCGAGAAAATTCCAAGTGTAATATTATATAAAATTTCAATATATAAAATATAACTAATATTTCAAACATAGCATAATAATGCAATAGCTATCATTTTTCTGACACACTTTGAAAGAGCTGGAGTCTGAAGCGCTTAATATCAATTTAGCTTGACGCTATTGCGTACGTTCATTTTGTAAAGCACAGCACTCACAACCCTAATTTTATTCCACATTCAGATCATTGGTGGAAATAAGCTTAGGAACTTAGCAGAATTTTGACTAATTTTCTTCACTTTCAAGGTAAAGAATGGCTGTTTGTTGATAACAAATCCTATTCGAGTTCGATTTTATCGACAATATTCGCTCAAAAATATTATTATTTCAAAGGTAAATTGACAGCGCGGTAAAGACTTCCAAACTTAACATTGACGTAAACATTTCTTGTTCGTTAATTTGCATTTAAATAAGTGCAATTCTGAATCTTATTTACGCAAAGCGGCTACCTAAAGCAAAATGTTACGCAGAAATAAACAAACCAGTGAATTTAAATAGCAAGAAGTAGAAAAAATTGCATGAAGAAAAAGTGGGCTTGCAAATTGCAATGAATCGGAACACTAAGCCCTCAAAAGCCAGAACAATTGAACGCATGTTTACAATTAACAAATTTAACACTCCCGGCTTGAGTAAAAAATAGTCGCAATAAAACTGTTCGCTCAACAGAGCAAATATTCGACGATATTGGCTGAATAACATTTGTGTAAACGCGAATATTAATTATAGTAGTTGATGACTGAACACTGTAGATAACACCGAAACCATGAATGCGCACGTTGACTGGTTTAACTGTGTTAAGTGTGTGTGGGTATACCTATGTAGCTTATTATGCCATTTTCATGTTTACTTCTTTAAAACTGTAAGCTTGCATCAGACCACATGCTTTGTTTCAATAATTTTTACGCCAAGTAATTTTGTGAAATGTGATATACTTGCTTATGTAAATTTGGCGCGATAACCCTATGTTGTCAAAACGCTGAAGAAACCTTTTTACTATTAGAACAACTGTACTAGTACTCATGATTAACTAGGGCATTACTAACAGTGCTATACGTGTGATAATACAGGAAATTGCATAATAATACATGTATATTTCTTCTACGATAAGTGTATTGATATATATAGATATGTTAAGATAAACATATGAAAATTAATTGAACTTGAATATTTCTTGTAAGTTTGAATATTAATGGAACTTGAACATTTCTTGTAAATTCGAGAGGAAATGAAAAAATCTCGGATGTGACAGGCATCAGATTGCCATTCATGGCATTTGAAACAATTGGAACAATTTATTGACCCCACGTGAAACATTAAGTCAGTTAAAGCTAATACAACGGACACATTTGAGTATAACTACTTGTGGGCTCGAACAAGTTCAGCGGCTTCTAGGGCATCCAATCAGTAACGCTTTTATAAGATGTACAATTAGGTTTAACCTCGTACACTTACCCTAGTTGCCTGCTAAACTACTCTATGTATTCTTAATCGGTCGTTTTCTTGAGAACCTCAGTTTAATGATAAAAACAAATCTAATGTATGGATACCAGGATTAAAATGGTAGTGTAATTCCGGAGAAATATCTTAAGCCTCAGCAGAACTTTTGCAATTCCCAGCATTTGATTACAATAGGAAGAAAACAGTCTACGGGCTTCACAAAACTCAGGTATTTAATTGTGGCCAGCGAAATCGCTTAGCATTGCGGCGTCAGCCAAATGTTTCGCCTCTGTTTCCATAAAATAGCAAAAATTGAGGGAACGCGGAATCTATGCACGAGATATGTGCAACTGAAGCAATGCCTAGAAATTAATCTGGCCTTCCCAGTATAGTTGAAAATCGTTGAATAGATTATTAAAATACATAAAGAAAAATGAATGGTTCGAAATCGAATATGAATGGTACAAAATCGAAGATGAATGATACAAAATCGAAGATGAATGGTTCAAAATCGAAAATGAATGGTACAAAATTGAAGATGAATGAAACAAAATCGCAGATGAATGATACAAAATCGAAGATGAATGAAACAAATTCGAAGATGAATGAAACAAAATCGCAGATGAATGGTACAAAATCGAAGATGAATGAAACAAATTCGAAGATGAATGAAATAACGTCTCCGAAAATGAATGATACAAAGGAAGATGAATGGTATATCATTTTCTGGTGTATGCGTCTCCATAGTTTGGGAGTGAAGTTGTGTGCTGAGGGAAACATGGAAAATGAAAGATTACATGTCTAGACTTGTTCCCCGGCCTATATACAACATGCTCCAAGAAAAGATGTTCTCATGTATGGCCAATGATAACACATGCATTTTTTGTTCTGGTTGTTGTCTGCAGGTGCAACAAAATTTTCTTTTATGACACCTAGTTTTCTTATATTTTACACTCTTTTCATTGATTTAACTCTTTAAACTTCGATCTAAGTTAATAAGTACGTACGTCAAAACAAAATACATGAGCATTAGGCAGTCAAGAAGTGCACGTCTGGGGGCACCCTGTAGTATCAATGCCTCGTAGTATCATTGTAGTATCAATCCCGTAGTATCAATCCCTGTAGTAGTAATCCCTCGTCAAAGTCCAGTGAAGTTATCTGCTGAACTTGAAGGACTTCATGACATTTTCGAAAGCAGCTTATTACTGAAAAATTTATTAAAATGCGAGTGTAATTACTTGTTCACAGCCAGCCATTCACAATAAACCAGAAAACTAAAGCCAGATCATCATCAATAAGCTACATCAAAGGGCCGATTGAATACTAATGGACGCTGTATTTCATAGGCGCATAATTATTGAATTATAAATTAGTAAATGAAATAAAGCAATCAGTACCGTGATTATTACAAAGTGGTGCAAACAAACAGTCGCTATGATAACACTTTAATTTACGCCCACATTTAAAGAAAACGAGATGATTACGAATGAATACCCAATAAATTCTCAAAGCGGGATTGGCTCAAAATTTCAACGTTTTAGCCCTCGTAAGTCTTGTGATAACGGATTAAATTACATCAATACAGTGAACAAAGAAATTTCAAACCCTCTTCAAGTTGGCTTAGGTAAAGAAATATCAAACCAATTTAAAATTACACAGTATAAGGAGGCATTTAAATCCACGGTTTAAATCCCAATTTAGTTATAATAGATCTGCACATAAATTGAAAAAATATAACTCTACGAGACACAACAGCATTTTCCTAAACCTTGATAAGATTAAATTAAAATTAAGTCCAATTTTCTAAACCACTTTAATCTGGTGTAGAAAACAGGCAGAATTTCAGAAACTCGGTAAACCAAGTAATTTTTGACCCCCGTGCTGTTAAATGAAACAATCATTGTTGCCCCCGTGGAGTTAAAGGGAACAATAATCATCCTACATTGTTGCCCCCGTAGTGTTAAAAGGAACAATAATCATCCTACATTGTTGCCCCCGTAGTGTTAAAGGGAACAATAATCATCCTACATTGTTGCACCCGTAGTGTTAAAGGGAGCAATAATCATCCTACATTGTTGCCCCCGTGGAGTTAAAGGGAAAAATAATCATCCTACATTGTTGCACCCGTAGTGTTAAAGGGAACAATAATCATCCTACATTGTTGCCCCCGTAGTGTTAAAGAGAACAATCATCAGCCCACATTGTTGCCCCCATGAATAATCGCAACCTCAATCGTCACTTTCTCCGCCATGTGCAGGGAGTCTCGAGTAAATCCCGATCTCGTGCCTCAAAAACGCCCGCAACTTTCTTTCTCGGGCGCCATTTTGTGACAGCCGTGGCATATGGTGGATCCTTATTAATTTTCTAAACTGGGAGCTTTCTACGCAATTTTCTGAAAGGACGTCTAAAATTGCGGCGCCTCAGAAAAATAAGCAGCCACTAATGCAACATGAAAGTAAATTAACAAATACTGCTCGTTTTATCAGAGAAATGTTCTCCTTCACTGCCAAGAAGTTTTGTATTTTCCATCAGCACTTTTAAAAGAGGTCAAATTAATGGGTCAAAAATTGCAAATTCGCAAAACTGTCTTCAGTGTTGTAGGTATGATACGCGCAAGTAATAATTGTTCATCTTTTTTAATTATCTGTTTCTTGTACGATGGATTGTGCTGGAATGTCCACGAAATCATTTTATTAGCACTGAAAGTAATTATTCACGCAGCTAAATTCGCAATAATACTCAAGCCACTTATTTGTAACACATGTCTATGAATTTTCAAAAAAGTAATTAAGGGTTCAACTGACCGTTACTTAAGCACTTACTGGCACACACTGCCCGTTTGCTACACGTACAGCGCGTCAGAACTCAACAATCTCTCGCGCTGAAACACTGTAATTTGCACACCATTAACGCCATTTGCCAACATTTGCATTAACGACGTTTACCAACATGCGAACATGACTTTTTAATTATCTTTCGATCTACGTCTTCATGTTTTTTGAGAGCAGACTCTGAGGCTGAGATGAACTCGATTTTGTTGCATGAGGAAAAAAGAAAACTCGGTTTAATGTCTCCAGAACGTCCGAGTAAAGCAAAAAAAAATGAACCCCTATTGCCTTCGTGTGCAGGCTCAAAGTATCATTTCAAGGATGGAAGGTGGGATTTTTTTTTTTTGATCCGCCAATAGAAAGAAAAAAATCACTTTATTTCCAATATAGATGATACAAAAAGCTCATCATTGGTTTTTAAAATATCTTCATGTAATTAAGGATTCTTAAATGCAACACACACATGAGTATCGTTACCACGGTAAAGGAAACAAGGTAGGTTCAAACCAGTCTTTTTTTCGTCGACTGTGTGGGTGTGCTGACGTCACAACAACGAACCAATAGCAGCGCTCATATTGCTTCTGGTAGCACTGCTACTCTCAAATCCGTCTCCAGTATTGGCCTAACGACACAGCGGTTTGGTGACGTCATAAAGTTAATTTGAAATAAAGCCTTTCTATTGGCTACCCGAACAAGAAGAAGTGTAATTTCCCCCATAGAAATGACCCTACCTTGTTTCCTCTACCGTGATCGTTACCCAGGCTACTAGTCGAAATAATTGATTGAGGGCAATGTATTCCTAATGTTGCTTAATCTAGATTTGAAACATCAAGTAAGGAATAAATATCATTTAAAAGATGCAACAATAAAAATTTGAAGCTCCTTAAATATTCAACACTGAAAATTTTATGCGGACGATAAATCTTGAACAGAAGTTTCATACCAAGACTTAAAAATGCTGATATATTGAAGTTACGAAACCAGTTCCTTCTTCTGGAGTTTTCATGTGTTTGGTGAAGCAATTAAACAAGCTTTCATTTACTTCTAGCCTTTATACTAATCACTCTAGACTCAAATTCCAGTCATTGTGTAGATTCATGAAAGCCACATAATATACAAATTTATTACTCAATTATGTCCTTTATCATAATCTAAATCCAGCATTCTAGCTTGAAGAAAACCTTGATACTCTCATTTGAAATTTGACATCCTGACCAGATGCATTTATGACCTGACAGCTCATTGCCTTCATGGGTATCACATTAACTAGGTATTTTAACCGTTTGAGGACCTTCAGGTTACGACATTTTAAAAACCAATGATAGTTTTTGAAATCAACCAGTGGAAACAATGAAACAAATCAATGAAAAAAATCCATGATGATTGCTTTGTTGTAAATAAACTAATTTTCTTTTCTCACTTTTCCCATTTTTCTGCTTCCAATGAATCTCCAATTAGAAGTCCTATCCTAGGTCTTTGATGACCACTTCAATGCTTCCGAATATTGTATTCATCAATAATAATTGCTGCTTTTTCTGCTCAATGCCAATTTTATTTATTTTAATGGGAGAACACTCTTCGCAGACTTGTTGAACAACTCGTTCTACTCCCTACTGGTTGAGAAGTTATTCGAAGAAACAATAAGTTTTATTTCTGAAACGACACAACTCTAGAATCGGCATTCGTTCAACATATATCACGTTATTACAAATGTTCGAAAAAAGTCTCGAGGTATTAGCAACTATTGAGCGATCGTCAAAAAAATCTCAAACGTCATGAATTGAAGAAAACCAAAATCTGGCTAAAAATCAAAGTGGAAAACGAGTTTCCGATGACACACATTGCTCCCATTCGACTGCCCAGAGTTGCTTTCTCACGACCAGCCTGCAAATCCCGCGTTAATCCTTTAACGCAAGAAAATCTGCTTTTCATGCTCCACTCTCACTGCTGTCATGACGATCGCCTAAGCAAACACGTGGAAAGGAACATGAGATGTAGAAACACTTTCTGAGATCTATAAAGCGGCGCGCATGTGCGGTGTTGCAGCTCATACAGACCTGGCGGTTAGTCAGGGCTGCTTGTGCGTGTCACGGTGTGAAGGGTGGAGTTTAGCTCGGTTATTCTAAAAGTAATAAATAGTTTCAGAACAAAATTATTCATCAGATGAATGTTTTGAAAGCAAGAATGCCTGAGATCTTTTGAGCTAGATACTCGCATTTACATGTATTCCGATCATGGCGTGATGGGTCTATGTTTCCCTCGATTATTATAAAAGTAATTAATAACTTCAGAACATAATCATACATCAGATGAATGCTTTCAAAGGAATAATACTTGAGATCTTTTGAACTAGATACTTGCATTTACTTGTACTCAAAGCTTGGTGTGATTAATTCCGACGTATATAAATTATTGTAAAAGTACCTGTAAAATGAATATTATCAGTACAAACCCGTCAATCAGATAAAAATTTTGGAAGGAACAATCGTTAAGATTTTTCGAGATAACTACTGATACTCCGGTTTCCCTCGATGATTCTTAAGGCATCATTCAAAAGAATCTTTTCAAAACAAGAAATCGTTTATCAGATGGGTACTTTCAGAGAAAAAATCCCAGAGATATTTTGAGTTGAATGGTTTCACCTACAAGTTTTATAGGGTAGACCTGCATGGTGTGAAAGCAAGGTCCCTATTAATGCATCAAGATAAACAGTTTTGCGTTGTAATTTTAAACACGCCAAACAGTTAAATATCACGAAAGTAATGTTTTCTTCAATTCAATTGTCACTTAAATCATTCAATTGAAGCCAACAGCTAATTATTTGAAATTAGTCAAGGAATTCAATGTTGTTCAATATTTTGTGAACGTTCTTTATTTTGTGAACGCTAAATACCTAATAACAAGTTAATTGTTTTACCTACCGCAAATTTTTCCTTTCTGCAAGCTCAATTTTCAGTGAAACATTTTCAAAATGATACTTTGTACCTTGAGGAACAAAAAGTCAAGTGAAATTTGTAAATATTTAAACGGTGTAAGATTAAAAATGCATAAAAATTTTGAGGAACAAAAAAATGATTAATAATATTTCTTTAAAATTTCTTGCGCATAAATGATGTTAAATATATTATGTACGTACAAGATGATTGCAATTAATGATCTAAAAGGCAAAAAATTTGATAATGTTAACAATGTTGATAAGTAAATTTGCCGTTGAAGAAAAAATCATAAAGTGCAAAGATAGGCATCAATTGCTACACCTTTCATGGTTTTTTCAACCTTAGCCTTTCTTAATTAAAAAATGAAATTTCTTTCGAGAGTTCATGCAGAAACGGCATTCCAATCATTGACTTAACACTCCAATACGCAGTAAAAGTGTTAAGTGCTGCTACTAAAGCTGCACTCCACGCTGATTTCGCAGTGCAAAAGTTAGATGCCCGAAAACCAAAAACTTGATTTTTCAAGCTTTTTTCACCAAATTGTACTTTAAAGGAAATAATGGAATTTGGACTTAGACAAAGTGAAAAAGAATAGGATACTCGTTCGATTGAAACCCCAATTGGTGCTTTATACACTTACGACTGCGATATGCGGTGCGTCCTGATGTGTGAAGGCATTCACACGAGATTCTAGTCAGCACACATCAACGTACACGAAATTCTATTTAAGGTCGTTTCTGCACAAAATAATCCTCTTAGAAAAAAATTCATATTGCAAATAATTCGCTTTAAAAAATACCTTTGGAAATAATTGAGTTTGGAAATTGTACTCTCAGAAAACAATATGCACAGGAAACAATTCGCTTCGGAAGTAATTCAATGAGATAATAATTCCCTTAGTTCAGAATTCACTTAGAAAATAATTCGCTTTAAAAATAATTCACTTGAAAAATAATTCTTTAGAAAAATAATTCACTTGAAAAATAATTTACTTAAAAAATAATTCACTTAGAAAATAATTCACATAAAAAATAATTCACTTGAAAAACAATTCACTTAGAAAAAATTCCCTTAGAAAATATTCACTCAGCAATTAATTTACTGAGATGGTAATTCATTTAGAACATAAGTCCCACAACAAATCATTTCCAATGAAAAGGCTGAACTCACAAAATTATTCCTTTAGAGAAGAATTTTCAGCAAAATATTTCAATTAGAGCATGATTAACTCGATAACAATTTCATTTAGAAAACAATTCAATCAGAAAATAATAAACTTGGGAAGAAATTCCCTCATAAAATAGTTCACTTAATTAACGTACTTTTAAAAGATAGTGAAAAGAGTGATTCTCTTTCGAGTGATTCTGAGCAATTAATCTGAAAAGTTTAGATGTTAAATCTTAAGCGTGTCTACATGAAGCTTTCTTTTCCAAATTTGTGTTCAGATCGAACTGGGCAAACTGAGCGTTCGCTCTAACGCGAAATAATATATTTCTGTATTATTACCTATTAATATTATTTATATAATTACATGTATTACTGTTAAGAGAATTTATGTCAAACTATCATGAGAATTTAACAAAGGAAGTTCAAATGTTTTCCCCTTTGACCTAATCATTTAGTTTTTGGCACTTATTGCGTTATGTTAAAATAGGAAACATTTGCCGTTTTGCTTCATTAGTTTGATGGCCAACCAGAACAGTCAGGACCAATTTGAGAATACGTAGTTATGAATTTGTCTTTGATAAAAGTTTATTAGCAATTTCGAATTCTATGCGGGGGGTAACATATAGCATGGAAAGTTAAAATTCAATGATAGGGTAATGGGAAATTAAATAATAAGCTTCGAAAAAATTGAAAACAAGTTTTCAAATCGTGATCTTGATCGTTGAACTTTTGTGACGAATTTTCTCAATTCATTTAGTATGCAGAGTAAAGATCGCAGCAGGAGAAGCTTTGAAAAAATAAATCTTCTTTTCAAAAAAGCAAATTAAATAACACAGCAATCACTTGAGAAAAACACCTCTTAATAAACGTTATTTCATGTTTGTTTTTTATATTTAAAAACAGAGAGGGAACGTCAAAACTCCTTGGTTTCGTCAGATTGAAACCTAAGAAAACGAAGCCCATAATTTTTCTCCGCCTCAGGATATTATGGTCCCCCATTTTCCATTGGAGATCAACACGTCTAGGTTCAAAAGTTAAAAAAAATGCAAAGACAAAGTTTTCAGAGTAATTTCAGGATCGTACTACTTGACAATGTTGTTGGAAAATTGGGTCACGCGTTTCGAATTCCATTGAGTTTCAAAAGTGCCTGAAAAACATGAGAAGTGTACGTTTAGTGAAAAATAAATTCAAAAACATTTGTGTCCTTGAGCAGCTCTTTGACAATCGTATTTTTATCTTACGCGTGAGATTCCCTATGAATTGACCTATTGGAAATATTAGTTAGTTTACAAATTTGATTTCTAATTATGAGATCCAAATAATCCGGACAGCGCTGTACAGATTTATAATTTCTTCTTATGCCTTAAATTTCCCGTTAGTTTACGACACTAATCGGACGAAAATAACATAAAAGTAATACGAGGGTTTTATTTTAATGCATTTTTATAGAATATTTGCATATTGTATTTACATTTTGTGCAACAAGTTAAATTTACACATTTTACAAACAATGTAAAACTAACACGCAGATCCTGATGTCCCTCATATCTACGCAGCAATTACGTAGTAGATAGCAGCGTAACTCAAAAAAGACCTACGCTGTGGTCCATAAGTAATCGTTTGAAAATACCACACATTTCCTCTAGTTAACAATGTTGAGCTTTTGAGGCAGGCGCCATATTTAAAATTGATGAAAATTTCAGTCTTATTCTAATGAATTCCGTTGGCTATGTTGAGGTGTCAATCGCTTTATGAATTTCGTGCATTGAAGGTTTTCTTTCAACAGAAATTTACATACTCCATATTGAGAAAAACAAATCTTTTAATTGTTCGGCAGGTGTATTAATTGGGCAAAAAGTATATTAATTGGTCGGTAGGTGAATTAATTGGTCGACAAGTGTATTGATTTTTCAGTAAGTTTATTAATTGTTCGGTAGACGTATTAGTTGTTGAAAAGGTGCATTAATTCTGCGGTGCGTGGAGTAATTGATCGGTATGCCCAGTAATTACCGACAAATGTACATGTATTTGATTACACCTAACATGATTACATGACTACATGCAAGATTACGTGATTGTATGATTGCCTGGATGATCGCATGATTGCAAGCACGTTTAGATGATTGCATGCAGAATTACATGATTGAATGCAAAAAAACATAATTAAATGCAGAATTACATAATCGCATGCAGAATTACATGATTGCATGCGAAAATACGTAATTAAATGCAAACTTACATAATCGCATGCAGAATTACATGATTACACGCGAAAATACATAATTGCATGCTAGATTACTCTATCATAGACATGATCACATGATGACGAACATGATATTCTGATTTTTTCTAAATCATGTTGTTTGCCCGCAACATGACTGGTACAGACAGGCTAGAAAAGTGTTTTCCATCCATTACGATTCAACTGAACAGAAAGTGACATCGATAAGGAGACGATTTTTTGATTTATGCTAACGCAAAACAGTCTCCCCGCCTGGAAGATTTTGTCTCCGTTTGCGTTGATTAATGTTTGGGTTAACTACCTCTGAATGATATCTAATTGAATGTAATTTAAACATTGTTATCCTGGTCTTGAAAGTAACAACTGATCGTCTAAGTAATGACTGATCGTGTAAGTAAAAAGTGATCGTGTAAGTAACAATTGATCGTGTAAGTAACAAGTGATCGTATAAGTAACAATTGATAGCATAGGTAACAATTCATAACGTAGGTAACAATTGATCGTGATCCCATTAGTAACAATTGATTGCGTAAGCAACATGTAATGACCGATTTAGCAAGAACTAATGAAGTAAGGAACGATTGACCGAAAAACGAACAATGAGGCAGATACAATTGGATTTGGAATTAGTGATATAAGCAATAAATTTATTTCCATGATTTCGATGCTTCTCTCTGACTGCACTGCAAAAATGAACGGAAAAATCTCAACTAATAACAATCATTTTCAATTATTATTAATTATTATTATTTCATCATTAATAATTTTGAATTAGAAATTTTATTAATAATTATAACTAATTATCAATAACAACGCAAATAATGGTAGTAATAATTACTCAAATTCTTTTTCTATTCCAGATTCCTCGTAAATAAAATTCACACGAAACTTACGCTCGAAATCTTCTCTAAAAATGAGATCGGTGAGTTGAAATGCTAATTACTCTGTTTTAACTGCCACTGAAATAGAAATAATAATCTTAAATTCAATGAATTGCATCCAGGCGTAATCTGACCACATAATTATCTAAATGGTAGAAGAGTTTTAAAGTTCTAAAGCTAAGACCAGTTCATGCGAACAATATTTATCTTTTTGGATAAATTGTGTTTCAGTTCGAGAGCTTACATTAAATCATTTCACTGCTCAGAATCCAAAATCGTTGAGGGGATTTCACTCCTAATACAACTTACTCATTGAACATCATTTTATCAGATGCTTATGAGTATTTTAAGTTTGCTTCACAGCTCTCTGCTTTTGTTTCAATATTCATGCATTTGGTGACCACAAGCGATATCTTCTTACTCTCGAAGATCCTTCAATTCACTTTAACCTACCATTTCTTGGGCCAAATTCTAGCTCCATTTAAGAATTCCTAGAAAAAGTGCCCCATAGATAGCACTTTTTTCCCTTATTTCAACTTTATTTTAGAAACACCTTATTGATTTAAAGTTATTTTCCATCGCAGGCAGATACGATGACGGCAGTGCTTGAGCTTGACCAGCTGCAACGGAGATCCTGTCTTGTCACACTTGTTTCAAAGTTATTATCCAAACTATTTAATAATTTCGGGTCATTTTCCATGGCAGGCACATGTGACGGCAGTGCTTGAGCCTGACCAGCTGCAACGGAGTCACACTCGTTATTTCAGAAAGTATTTAATAATTTCGAGTCATTTTTCACTGCAGGCAGACATGATGACGGCAGTGCTGCTGCTGGCGAGTCTGAGCAGCTGCCACGGCGCCGCTGGCTTCTTCGACGGCTTCGGGTACGGCGGCGGCAAGGGCAAAGGCAAGGGGGAGAGCCCTAAGCATGTGTACTACGTCGTTCACAACCCCATCTACGTCCAGCAAAAGCCTAAAGGTTACGGTCACGGCGGTGGTGGATACGGTCACGGAGGTGGATTCGGGCATGGTGGTGGGCACGGTGGTGGATACGGACACGGAGGTGGATATGGAGGCGGTCATTTCATCACCTACGAAACTGCCGGAGGTTATGGACACAAGGGTTATGGCCAAGATATCGGCTACCACAGAAGTGATAGCGGAGAATATGATCAGCTAGTTGATACCGGGTTCGACACTCTGGATAGATCAGGATACAAGCAAGATGGAACCGAATACATAAAAGAAAAAACAGGGTATCACAGCGATGCTATTGTGAAGTCTAAAGCGGAGTACGAATACATTGGAGGTCACAGCGGCGCTTTCCACGTTATGGACTACGGGGACAAAAAAGATCAGAAACATGGATAAAAGTTATTTAATCTTTTTCGTAAGGATAAGGAGAATCTAATCCCACACGAAGGCAGTCGAACCAAGGATCTGGTGATTTTCAATTCTTCAGAATATTTCTCAATTCAGCATCAAGTTCTTTATTCAATGCAGGCATCAAACGTTGAGCTTGTGCCAGAGGGGGATTTCAAGAAGATTTCTATCTAATTTTGCCCGAGACTTACGAAGATATTTTCATGCTTTTTTCGGAAATACTCAGCTTTCTAGATTTTTTAGGTAGGATGAAAAAGTCTTAAAGCTAAACATTTAGACACCAAAAACACTAGGCAATCGATATACGCTCGAAATGATCTCTGAAAACGAGATTGCTGAGTTGACATGCTTGTTATTGTCATAAATTTTAGTTATATAGAAATGATTCTTTCTCTTAAATTCAATGGAAAGCATTCAGATGTACTCTGACCACATAATGCACTTTATAATGCACTTCTTTAATGCACGTGAATTAATAAGCACTCGTTATTTGTTGTAGAAACCTAGGCTAAGAAATGCAAATTGTTATTCTCAGCACATCTACGTAACGTGATTGAGACTTCTGTACATAATGAATCATTGTTTTTACAGTAAAACGTTGCCCATTTTATGCGCCTTACTTTTCCCTCACGAACATCTCACACGCTCTACCCGTCTAACTTTTTCGCCACTTGCATGCATTTTTTTCGACGCCTAAGCGACTAAATCGCTTAGGCAGCGAAACACATGCATGCAGGCTGCGAAAAAGTTAGACTGGGACGGTAGAGGTCACAGATCTTCGATTTTGTGTTCGTTGGCCCACCAGCGCAACCCGCTACGTTCGTACCTTGAAAGTTAAACGTTTTGGGACAGAAAATTATTTCTTATAAGCTCTACGTTGCTCACTGATGTATGAGAGGAAACTTTGTTTACTGATGTGTGAGAGGAAACTTTGTTTACTGATGTGTGAGAGGAAACTTTGTTTACTGATGTGTGAGAGGAAACTTTGTTGACTGATGACATATAAAGTACCAGGCACTATAGCAGGTGACGGAAACGAATCAAGTTTACAAATATTTATTAATAAATGAAACCGACGAATTCCTAATCTTGGGTTAGAGAGGATAAGGGGAGTGTGGTGCACCCCATCAGCGCGCTCAGAAACC
>JACJUY010005586.1:0-20307 GCA_014220935.1 Platorchestia sp. MABIK | reverse complement strand
TGTTTGCGTTCTCCATGTTGTTGTCGTCTGCGTTCTCCATGTTGCTATCGTCTGCGTTCTCAATGTTGTTATTGTTTGCGTTCTCCAGGTTGTTATTGTCTGCGTTCTCCATGTTGCTATCGTCTGCGTTCTCCATGTTGTTATTGTTTGCGTTCTCCATGTTGTTGTCGTCTGCGTTCTCCATGTTGCTATCGTCTGCGTTCTCCATGTTGTTGTCGTTTGCGTTTTCAATGTTTTTATCGATCGAGTTCTCCTTTAACGTGATCGTCTTCGTTCTCTTATGCTCTTCTCGTTTACGTTCAAATGTTCTCTGTAAAGGGAAGTGTTTTTCATGCAAAAATAAATCCGTGTTCGAAATAAACCTTTCGGATGCGAGACGATTTTTGCAGCTTTGGTAACGCATCTCCTAATATCTGAAGTGCGAAAAAAATGCAGCTCAAACAAAAGACTTACGGATTTGTGTCATCCATCTACAAGAATTGTCGTACTATGACACTTATTTTTGTGACATAGACGGCATGACACCTATTAGTGTGCGATCATGACACATTCATTATGTCTGTGGTATTTCCAACAAACGTTTTCTTTTCTCAGACTTGTTTTCAACTACGAAGAATCAACGAAAAAGTGTCAAGATTTAATCAAAGGGAGTTCATGTTCAGAAGATTCTAGGATATTTTACAAGATCATGTTCGCCAATTCAAAAGCCAGTTTATTTTTTCATCAGAAGATTTGTCAGTTTTGGCTGTGTGAATATGTAGTTGAACTCTTTCGAGCCCTTGTGTGCGAAATGAAGCGCCATTCCTCTTCATGAAATTTGTACGAACGAAAGTTTGACCAAATTTATTTTCGAAGCCGTTCAAAGAACGCGTAAAAAGCATGCTGAGCATGAATTTTGTGTTTTTATGAATGAAGATTAATTGATCTATTTTTCTTACCCAAATTGAGCAACTAAAACAGCAAGGCTTATTGACTCTGTTTGCTGTTTGCTGTGTCTTATTTCCTTGTTTCACGGAGCGGTGAAATAATTTAAAAACTGAGATCTCGTAGATGGAATAGGCTCTTTCAGATTTGATCAATATTAACTATTAGCCTCAATATGGTATTTTTTTGTCCGTACAGCGATGAGTCAAAATTTTTCAGAACTAAGATTTGACACACCCAGATGAGTCAAAATTTCTCTTAAGGAAGGTTTGACACACCAAGATGCGACACAATTTAACTGGAGAAAGGTTTGACACTCCAAGATGCGTCACAGTTTCGCTAACTAAGGTTTATTGCAGCAAGATTAATCAAAATTTTATGATCTTAGTGGTGTTCTGTGAATGATGTCTAAGTGCAAATAAATACCTCTGTATTCTTTAAAATAAACTGTCTCATCAGAGATAACCTCAGCGTCCTACAAAAGAAAAGAACATGTAACTGCTGCAATGATAGAGCTATGACCAACTCGATGTTAATGCGAACTTACCGGCGCATGCACATGAATTTTCATTAGTGAGAATGCGACCGGTAATATTTTCTATACATCTACTTTGGAGACTGTACGTAACTGACTGCTTCGGATTTGGGTAGCGGGCCGAGGTTGGGTTACGAGGCTCGTCTCTGTTACCACATTCTGTTCTACTATACAGTATGTCCCACAAAAACCCGAACCGAGTATTTATTTTCCCGTATCAGTAATGCCATCATAATCAGTAATACCTTTTCTATAGGTTAATTTCGAAGGATAATTTTGCTTGGAATTAAATGCTTATGACATTCTTATGTTGGTATTACTGATACCGGAAAATAAACACTCGGTTTGGGTTTTTGTGGGACATACTGTATACTGTGCATAGCCCGTCAGAAATGACGGGATTCAATTGTTTCTTTAAATCAGTTTCAAGATATGGATGACAAGCAAATACAGGGTGGTTGCTAAAAATCTATTCCTTTTAAAATTGCAATAACTTTTTTCACAGACAGAATAATGAAATACAACTGGTGTTATTGAAAAGAAGAAGAGTTAATTCTTCATTTTTACTCTAATTTCCGAGTCGAATTCGTGTGTACAATCTTGGATTAGAGTTCTCCGTCTTTCAACATTTTCCGATGTGCGTTCATAAACTTTTCTTCCAGATCTTCCTTTATTAATGTTTCTCACAATAAACTGGGATTGCCAATTTTTTAAGTTCCTCTAAATCGTTATTTTGCTAGGTCTGAATCGGTATTCCAAGAAGAATTTCCTCTGAGTCCCGACGATGGATCAAATTTTCGTCATTTCTTCGATGATGAACTTGCGTTGTTGAAGAGTCAGTTGTGCCATGTTTGCTTATTACAATAATCTTCTCTCCTGCACCCTTGATGTTTATACTTATTTGGAGGGTATACCAGAAACGTAAGAAAACATTGAATTCTGTCCTTTCGGATGTTCTATGTTGTAGTCTCCGATTCCACGTGTTTAATAAGTTGTTGCAATTTTAAAAGGTATTTATTTTGAGCAGTCACCCTGTACATCAATCCAATAGAACCCGCGATTAAAATATTCTTGAGACTGACCAACCAATTTGATGTGTTCGATGAAATTTCCGTTGTAATAACATAGGAGAAATTTTACACAAAATATCTCTCAATTTATTTTTTTAATTATTTATTTATTTATAAATTTTGACAGACACCAGGTGTTGTGTTTTACAGTATTGATTCCAGACCACCAGCCGCTCAGAATAATTTCCACTGCATGCAAAATGTGTGCGCTGTTCTAGACGCAAAACGATACCTTGGAATCAAAGCTAACACAAAAAAGACAATAAAATCTTTTTCTTTTTTTACCTCTTACTCGGACTATATAATATAATTACATTCAGTCAGTTATCATAAAAGCAAAGCAAACATTAAGAAGACACTAAAATCTTTCTGTTAAACTCTCACTCCTGCTATGTAAATATTATTAATTTAAGTCAGTTATAGTCTACAATATTTACAATTTATAGGTCAATTACGGATTCCATTTCTGACAAATATGAGGCGAAAGGCGATCATAATTTCAGGAAATATTTGAGGGTCACTTTACATAACGGGCTAAATCACGTATAGTTCCTCAGTAAATATGTTTAGGTTTGAACAGAAGCTAGTGGATAAATTTGACCCGTCATAAAATGCACTGAACATTTCAGCAGACGAAAGCTGCAAAAACGACCCATCACAACTAGAGTTTTGAAGCACCGAAACGACGTCGAAATGACATGGACAGAAAAAATATTCAGGCTCGCCAAATCCAAAACAGAGATGTGATGTTATTGGATTCAATAGATCACTTAGTGTGTTGTCAGTATGAAATTAGTCCTCACAAATAGGCGACGTGAATGAAACGATTTTGTTGAGAGCAAAAAACTCAGGTAGGTATTTGTTGATGATTTCTAATTAAATTAACGAGCAGAATTTATTAAAATTTTATAGAGTCATCCATATTATACGCTTGCGTAAGCTTTTGGCGATAATTCAATGTACAGGCTCACAACATTGATTTAACGATGTCATTCCTGATCATTGATAACGATCATTCAATGATAACATCGATCATTCAAAAATAACTACGATCATTCAATAGTAACTGCGATCAATCAATGAAACAGCTAACATTGAGTGAACATTCACACAATCATGGCAAAGATATTTGCTAACACTGTAATCATGCAATGTTCAATTAAACATCAAAAAATAATTGGAAACTAAGCCCGGTTAATGAAAACAGCGATCATTTCATGAAAACAGCGATTACTTAATAATTAGCCTGCTGATGACATTTATCGTATCTAATTTTCTCACCAGAACTTGCCTTTATCATTTGCAGTAATTTGCAGCGTTGTTAAAGACAAGCAATCAACAACACTAGCAATCTTAAGCAATGTCTTTACATCGAGAAAAGCTAACTAAACGTCTTACCTCGACAGAAGTCAATATTAAAACAATCAGTGTTTCTCTCACCAATAATCCCGTTCTCTAATACCGCAAATCTTTTGCACCGAATGTAGAGTGTCATCAGTCCGGCTCAGGGTAGTTACTGCAGCTACCGTAAATTTACAATTTTCGCCAATTCTGAACTCGAATAATTCTACTAAGATAACAACGATTACTAAGAATTACTCACGAAGAATCCTTTGTCGTTTTCCAATGTTTGTTTTTCATTTCGTCTCCAGAATTCGATTTTCGTTGACGTTCAAACTCAGAATGTGTGTACACTTACAATCAGCTTTCAAATAATCATAGTAATATGGATAATGCGATAGTGCAGAAATTTCAATTCGTACTCCAATCCCATATTGTTGATTAGTTTCAATTCCAACACCTACACACACTTCCAAACTCTCTAAAGTTTATGAAATTCAGTGGATGAGCTTCACGTTAGTGCGCACCCGCAATACGGTTGCTGCAGTGACGTCGTAAAGTCGTAGAGAAGCTGGTCGTAAAGTCGTACAGGAGCTGGTCGTAAAGAGAGTCAGCTGCTGCCACGTCGTTGTCGAGTGTCGTAATTGCCGCACAAGCGCGCCCGCACTCCGGCTTGTGTCTCTCTCTGAACTAACTCCCCTAAATTCCCCCTGCAGTAACTGTAATGTGTGTCGCCTGTTATAAATTCCTGAAACCATTTAATTTCGCCTCCAGTCACCTTAAACGGAGGTTTTTTCTAGCAATGGAAGGATGAGACCAATATGCTTGCATTTGTAACCTTCGCTTCCAGCAAGAAGAACTCATGTTCGCATTCTAGCTTTACAGTCGTGAAACTTAAATTTCCTTCCATCAACTGGGACGCATGTCTTTCGTATTCTAGAGTTAGAGTCATGGCAGTAATAAATGTTTCCTCTAGGATCTCAAACGCAGGTTTTTTGTGTTGTAGAATTAAAGTCGTGGACATAATAATGTTTGCTTCCAGCAATTGAAACTCATGTCTTTAGTATTTTAGAATTAGAGCCATGGAAGTAATAGTGTTTGCTTCAAACAATTGGAAAATGTCTTTGTATTCAAAAATTAAAGCAATGGAAGCAATTGTGTTTTCTTTTATAATATAAGAAATGTCTTTCATTTTCCAGAATCAAAGCAGCGGAACTAATTATGCTTGCTTCTATCAAATTATTATTGTAACGCATTCCTTTCGTATTCTGGAATTAGAATAATAGTATTACTAATGTTTATTTCTATCAACTGAAATTCACACATGTTTTGCACGTTCTAAAATTAAAGTTACGGAACAAGTAATGTTTGCTTTCATCATCTATAGCACATGTCCTTCACATTCCAGAGTTTAAGACAATAAACTAACAATGTTTGCTTCTATCAACTGCGATGCATGTTCTTCGTATTATAGAATTAGAATAATGGTAATAATTACGCTTGTTTTAGATGTTGAGATTTAACTTTAAAAACATGTAATGTAACCAAATAAAATGCATCAGCGAAACTTAAGTGAGGAGAGTGACCCATCCTCAACCAATCATGACTACTGGACCAGAATGGAACATCGCTTCAGTCTTTTTGCATCGGATAAAATATCCAAGAGGAAATAGGCGGGTTATTTCATAAACATAATTAACCTCTGACACGGCTATTGTACACCTCGTAGAGTTTGTCTTTCAATTAAAGATCTTTATATTAACCAACATGTTTTACACTTCATTTAACCTCTTTCTTCAAAACTAATGATTTTTCTTAATTTTCTTTTCTTTCTTGAATGCAATCAAAAGGAATGGAATACCACAGCCCATATGGCAATTGTCTCTTGAGTCTCAACCCATAGGGTGGTACCCATGGGCTGGGTACCAACCCAAGATCAGGGTTGGTCCCCAAACCCCATGTTGACAGACACCAGTCACGCAACAAAAGAGGCTAAGATGAGAAACTGGCGCCACCTTCAAGTTCATCAGCCCTCACGTCAAGCACCAGTACATTCGTTCTAACAAAAGGAAGCGCAGAGTTCTGATCACGGATTTCACACCGAACTAACTTACTTCTTTCTGCAATTTTTTCGCCCGGGCATCTATGATTTTGGACGCCCAAATACAGCCTCTGCATTGGGCAACTGAAATTATAGACGTTCCAGTGGAAAAATTAAAATTGATCATTGCTTCAGAAAAACCGAAGCTTTCCTACCAATATCGAAGACGTCAAGGCGTTTGTGCTAAAACCTTTTGCAATGATTTGAATTTACAATAATTGAAAAGCGTTGTTTCGGACCGTTAGCACTTGCAATTTCGTGTTTGTAGCGAAAGCTTACAGCGTTATTAACTTTTCGTTTCTACATTGTCCTACAACATGCAAAAGCTTCTTTCAAATGCAAATAGCCTAACACAATTACACATCAATTTCAAAACTGCATCACGCTATCAAGCTTCAATTTGACGCCTGCATCACACTATCAAGCTTCAATCTGAAGGTTTCATCGCACAGTCACTCCTCGGAAAAATGTCATTACAAAGAGGAATGTTTCAGACGGATGCTCATTTTCAACTACCCAAAAAAAATCATTCCTTACGCTGGATGAGCCAGCGGCTTCTAAGTAAGGCTTTGGGATTTTCTTCCATAATACACGGCAATTTTGACTTCTGCCTCTTCTTCTATAAAACAAAGCAATTTTAGCTTCTGGATCTTCTTACATAAAACACATCAATTTCAGCCTCTACACCTTTTTCAATAAAACACAACACTTTTAGCCCATGTATCTCCTTCCATAAAACACACCAATGTTAACCGCTGCACTTTAGTTTCACTTCCTTTTATCTTTCGCCTCCTGGTTACCCTGTTAGAAGGTGAGGTACTTTAGCAAAAATCGTCACTGAAGTCAGTTTTTGTAGCTTCAAGAAACTCTGTAGAGCTTCGAGTAATTTTTTTCAAGAACAATTTCAATTTTTGCCTGCAGTTCGAGAGGGACAAAGACACGCGGAATCCGTAAAAGGCGCTTTTGTTTCTCCGCAACCTTGGCTCTTGCCCCGCAGCGTCGGGTATTACCGTTCAAAATAATAGAAAAGCCTCACGGGTAAAGAAAGAGACCGAAAGTCACTTTTCATAGCGGGCAACTTTTTCTGCTGCTCGAGTTGCGAAGTGCAAGAAAATTTGGTGGTCAAGGAAACACCAAAGGATTTCATGTGTAATGAGATTTTTAATATTCTATGTAATTTCAATGTACCAAAATGTTCATAGTGAGGTTCACCCTAAAAAATACCAAGTAAAGTACAAACTAAAAAATAGCTTTAAGGTGAGGTTGTAGACTCCTCAGAAAGCTTTAGTCAGTGAGGTACCAGCTTAAAAAAGCTTTATTCTGTGAGGTACACGCTTAAAAAGCTTTAGTCAGTGAGGTACACGCTTAAAAAAGCTTTAGACAGTGAGGTACACGCTTAAAAAAGCTTTAGTCAGTGAGGTACGCGCTTAAAAAAGCTTTAGTCAGTGAGGTACACGCTTAAAAAAGCATTAGTCAGTGAGGTACACGCTTAAAAAGCTTTAGACAGTGAGATACACGCTTAAAAAAGCTTTAGACAGTGGGGTACACGTTAAAAAAGCTTTAGACAGTGAGGTACACGCTTAAAAATAGCGTCAAGAAACACACACACCAAAAAACTTTGAGCGAGGTGTAAATTTGCTAACTTAAATTTGATTTAATTCGTGAGCTAACAGAACACCTGTGTTTTTTGGATGAAAATGAAAGGGTCAAATGTATGGTAAAATAACAAGTATATTTGGCAACAAATTTTACAAAGTGATGGTATTTTTGTTTGGAGAACAACCCCTCCCCACTCGCACAGGGCTACTACTGCAGTGCTACGAAAAAATTAAAACAACAAAAAATACGTACAATTAGTGTCTTCATTTCGAGAGAAAGAATTGTTTGTTAAGTTGTGCCAACACGACATTTTTTTAACATCTTTTCTGCCATAACTATTGTAATGGGAATACCAATTTTCGAACCAATGTGTGACATTTTAAAGCATATAAAAATTTTTGAATAAAGCATATCTCGTCAGAACGTTATTTTTTGGTTCGAATGAAAGCATCTTTCATTCTTAACACTCATCCTAGTGGAACAAATATAACTCCCAACGTAGATCATTCTACAAATATTAAACAACGATACTTAATAAAGACGATAAGGGTGTAAAAATTAAAACATCATCAAGTAGTTTTGACTTGCACATTTCCAAGAATGGATAGAAATGTACTGGAGCTATTCCGTTCGTTTTTATAATGCTAGTTACAATCAAACATTATCAACCGAAACAAAAGGGCAGTAATTTTCAACGTCTTAAATGGATTTTCAGACAATAATCACTAAAGCTATTAGTCCTTCATTCGACAACGACATTGCAACAATCACTATAGGTGTACAGACTGTAGAGATAATACTACTATATGTACACCTTACTATAGGTGTACAGACTGTAGAAATAATACTACTATATGTACACCTTACTATAGGTGTACAGACTGTAGAGATAATACTACTATATGTACACCTTACTATAGGTGTACAGACTGTAGAGATAATACTACTATATGTACACCTTACTATAGGTGTACAGACTGTAGAGATAATTGAATGCAAATATGCCATAAAGACGACAAAACTTACGACTGAGGTCTTAAGGTTGTATCGTGTCTTTTAAAGTCACTATCGCCGAAAAAATATTAAAAACTTTCTTTAAAGATGCTAAACTTTCACGTGTGATAAATATAATCTAGAAATTATATAACTTATTTGCAATTGATGAATCTCTTAACTTTCAAAATCAAATGCTCCTGCAAATTCATATTTAATTCATTTTCAAACATCAAAAATAATATGACGTTGTACAAAGTCTGACGAGAACGTCAAATTCTTTCACCACAATAACTTGAAGCACACTAGGTGGTTTTATTTGAAAACAATAAACTATTTTATCATGAACGTAGAACTTACTCATTAAAGTTTTGGTTTTTACAACTATGGTACCGAACATCGTACCGATGACAAAATAAATATTTATGATCCCCATCATTGTTCGAAAAATTAGTGTAATAAATATTCGAGGTACCCAACATAGTACCGATAATAAAATAAATATTTATGGTGCCCAATATGGTACTGATAATAAAATAAATATTTATGAAGCCCATCGTCATGTCCATAATCACGGTCTCATTCTCGATACCGATCATCGTAGCCATAGTTACAATTCTATTAATGATATCCATCATCGTAGCCATAATCGACCACATGGTACGCCTGAGGCGCCTTACCATAAGCTACATGACCATAACCTCCTGAATGTTCGTGTCCATATCCACCATCATGTCCATATCCACCTAAGTCATGTCCGTATCCACCTCCATGAGAATGTCCATATCCTCCTCCGTGGGAGTGCCCATATCCACTTTTTTGGATAAACACAGGAGTGTGCACGATAAAATAGGCGTTCTGGTGCCCGCCTTTTCCTTTCCCTCCTCCATGTCCACCTTTTCCTTTGCCTTTTCCGCCGCCGCCTCCGTATCCTCCACCATATCCACTATCGTATCCCCCATAGCCGTAGTCGTCATATCCACCGCCGCCTTTCTTTCCACCGCCATATCCACCTCCGAAAAATCCAGGCTGGGGCCCAGCTACCGCAGCCACCACACACACCGCCAGCACCGCTGCGACCTGTTGAATAACCCAAAGTTTTGTCAGTACATCGTTAATTGTTGCATGTTGAGACAACTCAAATTTTTTTCAGTACATTATTAAATGTTGCATGTTGAGATTACCTAAAGTTTTGCCAGTACATTGTAACACATGTCTAAGGGAGACATGTGTTACAATGTGACGGTGGGGAGACTGTCTTGTGACAAAAGTGAGAATTTTTATTGATAACTAGTTCTGTATTCTAGTGTGCGTTTGTGAGTACCATCACATGCAAAAAAAAATATCTTTGGCCTCACGAGTGAATGAAAAAATTAGAACTATTCAGTGATAAACGGCTCTATCTTGGGAATAGTATTAGGAATGCAAAAGCTAAGCATTGAGCTTGTTTTGGAACTCATGAGTAAAACTAGTCACTTGGGCTGGTCACTTGCCTCTGTGCACACAAACAGTCACTAAAACCAAATGGATTTTTGCAAAACCTCAAACTTCAAAACCTTTTTTACAAAACCTCAAAGCTCTCGCAAAAAAATGATAAAACGCAATTCACTAGCACCATGAGGAACAAACAAGATTAAAAAAACGGTAAAAGAATTTTTCAGTTTTGGGATGTCAATTCCAGCGTTGAACTTCATTCCTTTTCCTAGAAGCGGCATTGTCAAGCCCTCTACAGACCTCGGTGGCATTCAAGCGACCTTTCTTTCTTAATGGCAATCGGTTTTGATCATCCGTGATACCGAGCTCGGCATTTCAGGGAACTCCTGTGAAGATGATCGGCTGGAGGATTTTTATGTCGATCACCTTCAAGTAATTTCACAATAATCTAAAACTTCTGCAGCTCCGATGGTGCCGACAGAAGAGCAAGGCCAAAAATTAAAGGTAGTGGATCGATGAATTTTTGTTTTGTTTTGCTTTGCTGAAATTCTACTTAATGGTTTAAATCGTACGGAAACACACGTAAATTTAAGTTAAGAGAATTTGAATTGAAGATGGAAAATTTCCGAAAGTTTGTACCAAATTAGCAGAGAAGATATACATGTTCGAAAGAAGAAGTTCAAGATTTAACTTCATACGTTGGTTTTTTATTCAAGTCATATTTTGAAAGCATACCTGTGAAAATGATGGTTATTTGGATTATATCAATGAGGAAGGGTCAGTATACTTCTCTGGGAATTACACTCATGATGCTGAAGCTAGTCAAGCGTAAAGACAGACGCAATACATATTATTAGCAAATATTAGCAAATATTAGTTTTATTTGCGTCATTAATTCCTTTGAAAACACGATGAAAGTAAGCTTTTATCGTTTTAATCAATTAAACTCAATCAAAGGCTTTCAATTTGATCAAATATCGATTTGAGCAGGAATCAATTTGATTTACATTAAATTTAATCATGGCTCAATTTAATCAAGGATCATTTTAATAAATAATGAAGGATTTTTCGTAATTGCACAAATAGAAACGTGCGTCTAAGAGCTATGTTGGTGCACGGGTCAGCCCCACAGTACGCATAACCTGCCAAGCGGTATCAGAGCATGAGCAGGTGTAGGCAAGGAAGACTGCACTTTTTAGAAGAGCTTTCTCTAGTAAATGAAGGTGTTTGCTAGTCGATCTCAGCACCAAAAAACCAAAATAATGAGCTTATCCAAGCGTGACTATATCAAGAGCAATGACGTGTTCATTTCACTGAACAGGAAGGCAAAAATACGATTGATAATGGATCGGACGATTTCGTGTCTAGTAACCCTCTCTGACTTCAGTTTGCTCCCCCGATTGTGTTCCAAGGCACACTATTCTAGAAAGAATTTCGAGTAATACCAGACACAGCCTGATTTTAGGTTATTCATCATCATTTGAGGCTTTCTTCAGAGATAAGTTATAAACTCGCATTTTACGTGGGAGTCCATAAGTCATTTTTTTCATGAACCTTGTGGAAAATTGTAAGCCTGCCCTAAAATTTACTTTCTCTTCTTCTTGCCCATTTCTTTTTCATACATGTGTTGCAGAAAAAAGTCGTTTTAAATTCAACTTCCTCTCATTAATACATCTCCGTAAGTCAACAGCGACTTTCGGTTAGCAATTAGGCCCATATATTTTTATCAATTGTTTTAATATAGCCGGTGCTCCGAGTGTAACGAATAATAAGTTTGATTCAGTTATGAAAGTAACTACTTCCAGCTACTTTCATCATCGTCAACTCCTTTAACAATCCTACTAAGCCCACAATTATTTTCCCACGAGACTCAGGAGTAAAATCATGACTCCTAACTACCACAATGGACTAGTTGAGATAAAATTGTTTGTAGACCCGAATTAGTTCTTTGATTTCTAACGCACTTACACACAAGCAGCCCTGGTCACAACGTCATTTGCACATCCCGTCATTGGGGTACAGTTATTGTATCGATGAGAATTAGCGCTCTCGGGGGAAAGATGTGAGGTCTCGAGCTGGAGGTTAGGTAAGCCCCCAGCTCGCTTTCGTTGAAATAGAACAGGATTTTTTTTGTTTTGTTATGGACTATCTTTCTTTGGTACACTGCCGTGCTATTTTTCAGCACTCCTCCCTTTTTCAATTTTTATCTAGCTTCACAAACTTGCGTCGGAACACACTTTGTGCACAGATTCCTTACTCCCCAAACTAAATGATGCAATATTTCTTCCTCTCTTTAGCACACGTTTGTAGTGGTTAAAGAGGCTCAAATTACTTGCCTAGTCTTATCGAATCATTTCCCCTTCATGTGGCGCTCAATATTTTTATCGGCAATTTCCACGCCCCGAAGGAAGCCCCTTACATTACAGCACGTGCATTAAAAACAGATGCAATGACCCGTCATCAAAGCAACCAAACTTCAAAGCGACGACGTCCTCTTCGAGAAATTGGACTTTTGTTCTATTTCCCTCAGCCGGAATTTGTTTAAAAGTGATTGAACTTTGCTAGGGCAGCGCTGTAGCACATTCCTTATAGTTCAGTCTAAAAATAACTTCCAATACCTCAATGAGTTTTTGAAAGTTAGTACAACTATTGTTCGAAAGAACTTAAACGTTAGTCAGCTGCTTTTCCTTTGAAGATATGTATCTGAAACAAATGAACTTGCTAAAACCACCAAAAAATTTAATCATAATATGAGTTTTTAGCAATAAACTGAGGCAATGCCTTTCGTAACTAGTGGTAGCAACATCTTGAGACTCAAGTTCTGGCTGAAACAGATGAGCTGTGAATTCATTTAGTTATACTTTTCGAGACACTCGCAATAAAGAAGTCAGAGACTTCTTTGCTAAGGGTAGATACAAGCATTTACTGAGACAGTAGACTTGTTATCTAACGATAGATAAAACTCATGAGACAAATACTCACTGAAACAGTCAAAGCGTTAGGAAACAGTAGTTACGAATTGAAAAACATGTACTCACTGAAACAATAGATTTGTTAACTACCGGAACTCACAACTTGAGATACAAGTGCTCTCTGAAACTGTGAAGTGGCTCACTAACGGCAGGTGGAACTCGAGATGCTAATACAGAATTGTTTGACTACCGTTAGTTACAACTAGAGATACAATAACTCACTGAAAAAGTTAACTTGTAAGCTAACAGGACTCTCAACTAGCAGTCTGAGTACAAGTACTTCTTGAAACAGCAGACTAGCTAAACAACTCTAGCCACAACTTCACAAACACGTGGTCACTGAAACAGTGAGGTTGAATAGGCAGTGAAAACGGTGGTCTCAACTTGAGGGTGAATAAATGACTCCAGCTGCTACCTCTGCCATGTACGCAAAAATTGCTCAACAAAACGCTGTTTTGAAAACGCCTTACTGTCTAAGCGACCTAAGCAAAGCAACAATACAAGAGACCGAGGCTGAACCACAATTTAAACGTTCTCGTGTTGTCAGGTTGCCTGGAGAGAATTTTCTTTCTATGGAGTCTGGATATTCAAGAAATATCTGAAAATGTGAGTTTTGTCACACAGGTGTTTAACTGAGTGACCCGTTTTAGACTAACTGAGCAATTTTTAAAAATGAGTGAGCAGTTTTTAAGAAAGAGTGAGCAGTTTTTAAGACTGAGAGGGCAGTTTTTAGACCGAGTGAGCAGTTTTACTCACTTGCGCTCGCCAGATGTTAACTATCTCGAATATTCATTTCAGACAAAGTCCCTAAGTCCTTTACTGAGAAATGCAACAATAAATTTGATTTCTTCGTTAAATACCCCTCCATGAAGATTAGATCATGAGATCGTTCAAGCCTCCCAAACCACAGCACAAGTGTTCCAAAGAGAAGAAACACCGCTCCCTGAAATTCCGGACACAAGTACGCTAATATACAAGCATTTATTTCGCGTGTTCAAACAGACTACCATCGAAAATTAACACTGAATGAGTACAGCATGAAAGTCTTTGGTATTCATCGCAAACATTTCCATAAGTCATTACGTCTAATTTTCAGATGATGGAAGTTTTAGCAACTGCTCTGCCGGTCCATTAAAGTGCATCAGATATTGAAGGCAGCCTGCATTGCAAATGCAGATCGCTGAAAGCTGCCGCCTTGAGGATGTGGGTAGTTGAAAGCAACCACATTGCGGATCGCTGAGAGTAACCACATTGCGGGTGTGGGTAGTTGAAAGCAACCACATTACGGATGTAGATAGTTGAAAGCAACCACATTACGGATGTAGATAGTTGAAAGCAACCACATTGCGGATGTGGATAGTTGAAAGCAACCACTATGCGGATGTAAATAGTTGAAAGCAATCACATTGCGGATGCAGATCGCTAAAAGTAACCACATTGCGGATGCGGATTACCTAGCCCTACAAGTCACAAAAGTTACGGAACATACCGCGTTTGTTGAGACAGAGGTGAATTGCAGAGTCCTTGCCAGAAATGGGCTGCTCTCTCCATAATACCAGTTTACTAACGAAATCAATCGGATTGAAGCACAGTAAAAAAATTTGATGGACAGTGCAAAATATCTATTTAACGACCATAACAATCAAATGGGAATGCATTAAGAGAAATGTGATTGATGCACAGGGGAAAATATCTGTTTAGTAACCAAATCAATCATACTGAGTTGTAGTAAAAAAATTTGTTGCACAATGCAGAATGTCTGTTAAGCAATCTTAATAATAAAATGCCAGTGCATTAAGAGAAATGGATTGATGCCCAGTTCGAAATATCTGTTTACCAACGAAATTAATCCAGTAGCAATGCAAAAAGAAGAGTTTATCAGCACTGCACATGCAGCCCAACAAATCAATTGCGTCTTTGAATTAGTAATTATTATGTACCATGCATTCCTTTTTTAAATGCCTTCTACAGTGTTAACTTTACCCTAAATTCCCTGTTTTCAAGCATTCATTAAAAAGCCACTACACGCAAATAAACTTAATAGCCCAAAAATCAAACGTCTTTTAATTCAAGAAATGCCCTTTAACCAAAAACAACACACGCTTATTTAGAAATTTACTCACCAACTTCATCATATTTGGTTCATTCAATTTCAAGTCAATCGGGAAATTCAACACAAATGCAATTTGTGACTTATGAGGAAGAGAGCGGTCTAGGTGTGCAAGATCTCCCTCTCGGACTGGCAAGTGTTTACTTGAGAAGACCCTTTATAGGCAGCAATGGTGTTTGCCGAGAATCATCATGATCATCATGATCATCATCGTCGTCGTCGTGCTCGGGCGTTTAGAGAAACGCCTCGTTAAGACTTGCGTAAGTTTTCCGTCTGTCGGAGCCGCTTTCGAATCGAGCCAGAGAAAGGAAGAATTTTGTTTGTCTTCTTTCTTGCCTGGGGATTCCAGGGTCTGCTGAAATAAAATGGTTCTCTTTCTCGCTCGGGTATCGCGCTTGAATTTCTCTCAAGGAAAAGGTATCATCTGAAGATTAAGTTCAATCAGGTCTCGCGAAAGAGTGCGAAAGCAAAGAATGTGTAACTCCACTACAGCGCCAACATGGCGCCTGTGACAAAGAGTGCTGGAATAAAACTAGTACAAGAGTGGAAAGTTTTCATTTTCGGGCCACGTGAGCGGCAAAGAGAACTGGAATAAAATTAGTCCAAGATTGGAAAGTTTTCATTTTCAAGCTGGTGCCTCACGTTCTACAATGCAATCATGCGCTTCTTTGATCATAGCTCAAAAAGCAGGAAGTCTGTGTAAAGAGAGAAACTCTTCCAGAAAACTAGGGCACGGTTGCTTAAAAATAAATAAAGGAAAATATAATATCCCCTAGCAAGTGGGACACCTTCGCTGAGCTTAACTGATCAGTCTCCTGACTGCAAAACTTCCTTTTTCACGATGTCCTAAATTGAAAATTAATCGTAGCTGATCCTGACATCAGTGTTTGATGCTGAACACATCTACAAAGATCACAACCTACTTTGGGCCAGCAATGACTTGGGAGTTTAAAGGGAGGAAATATATAAGATTGATTCGAAGATAGCTGTCTGGTGGTATTGGGTAGAGATTATAACAGATGGTAGAGAGTGTTTAGAGATGCCACTTGATGGATCCGTACAACATACAAACAGAGGTCATGTACAATAAAAAATTGTACATGGAGCGTATACTACAAACAATCTCGCAGTAATACTTCTCGCAGAACAGTGACTGCAAAATGAATCATTCCAAAAAAATATTTGGTAATATAGAAAAACTGATTTTTAATACATTGGACGTATGAATAAAAAAGCGTCCTACTAGAAGAATAGCTCAGACGCATTTAAACAAATTCCCATTAAAATGAAAAATTATTAATAATTCTGATACAACACTGGCACAAACTGCATTATATCGATTTACATAAGGCCCCTCGATCATCGTGCATGACCAACTTCACATATCACACATATTAGTAATCCCTCTCAATATTTCCCGCTCCTTCACAATGAGAAGAAACGAAGAAAATACACAAAATTCCAAAGCCAAGTAGAGGAATTATCACGACTCTGCCCTTCACCAAGTTCCAGTTTTACTTAATTGTAATAAGAACGTGCCCCATTTTACACAATTTGTGACTGTATATAGAAAATTCATGGCATAATTTCAGTTTGAAATTGTATCTGGTGATACACGCGCTCGTTATCAGGGAGTATATGTTTTTGTAGCTTTGTGGACGACATTCACGCAAGACGATAATGGGGTTTCGTTTCTTTGTATTTCCTCTATGACTACAGTACATCCCGTGCGGTGTGAACCTCTAACACTACTTGCATCCCCTGTATCTCATGTATCTCTGGTATCTCATGTCTCTCTTTATCACCATTCCTCCAGTATCCCCTGTCACCGAGAGTAAACGTCATTGTGTCCTGGTATTAGTTATAAGGCATTTGAAAAACCAATGTACAAGACAATATTTACCAGGGTTGATTGGAATAAAACATCCTTTCGTTCCTCTAGCGTGCCTTACTGTCCCACATACTAAGTTCAAAAATAGGGCAAATTTTTAACGTATTTACAGAAAGCAAATCCTTCTTCGAATTAGTCTTAGCGAGGAGCAGTTAGCATGAGCAAATGTCAATACACTTCTGAAGAGAGAAAAGAATTTCAACGCTAATGAAACTACATGGCAAATGTTTGGATTAGTTCAACTCTTTACTGAAGCCACCCAAGATACATCTCGAAAGCTAGAAAACGTAAACTTCATTCTGTTTTAGGCCACTGAAAATGTGATGAAAAATGCACAAAAACAACACAGAATTTCTCGACGAAGATTCCTAGTGGCCGCAGATGGTGCCAGTGTCTTATACAAGAGGAGAAACTGAAACAAACACGTGATTTCGATCCAATGAGTCTCGGGCAAAAGTGCGGGATAATGCATCCAGAGACAGATGGTCAAGAGCAAACACGGCCGTAGCTCCTTCATGACTCCTGCTCGCCTAAACCCCCTTTCATTCCTATGCAAAAAACTGCCCCTGATGAATGAAACGAATTGCCTGAGGCGAAATTTTAAAAGCGTGGAAATATGTGCGATGGGCTTTCTAGGGCCTGCATTGAATGTCATGTGATTGAGTGACTTCAACTATGACTCTTGCGTGAATAAATAAAGTTTATGATGTAGGATTCCATTTAATGTTTATTACAATTATTGAATTTGTCATTGCAACACTAATGCTCTCTAGCGGTGGATGAAAACTTGTTAACTAACCATTTAAAATACCCTGCATGATTTCGTACTGACGGCGCTGAAGCAGAGATGTTTACGTAAAATTTCTCCTATTTTAAAAGAAATTTTGCCAAGAAATTTTCAGAGCGTGAGCCGGCAACCGGCAAGTCACGGTTTCAAGATTGAAGATTTTACCGGACCCCATATGGCAACCAATCACAAGCGTCGTTTTGAAAGTGAAGGAGTGAAGACTTGAACAAACCCAGCATCACCGACCAATCACAACCGCTGTTTTAAAAGTGAGGGAGTGGGAATACAACCGGACCCCGCGCCGTCGACCAATCACAAGAGCTCTCATAACTGTTGAGCGGAGTGGTGGGTGCCAGCGATAATGAAGCAATTTTACTTGACAGTAAGTGGAGGAAACCGTTTTATTTAGAACAGACTAATAAAGCAAAGATACATCCGGACTCGAGGCAAATTTGTAACTTCAAAGTGAGAAGCGGTACAATTTATTGTGAATTAGTCCGAAGGAAATTAATCAAGCATGTCAACTTTAAATCCTGCATGACAAGAGTCATTTCTAGGAGCCTAGACCAAGTATCAAATTGTTTGTTATATGAAAGTATTACACAGTTTGTGGCTTGCTTGTTTGCTTGCTCTGTGTGTCCGTTCCTACACCCACCATACAAATTCATCAAGATTTTGTTTTGGAATTATTATTCATTTGCGGTTATTGAAATTATCTAACAAATTGACTTATCCTATAGAACCAGAAATACAAAGGATAAAGGAGACAAATTTATAAACTCCGTTTAAAAGTTATAACGAATGAATTATTATGTAACATGAAAACATATGAAGCCACTCCAAAAAAAAAGAATTTGAAATTGGAGTATGAAGCTAATTTGAATGATGCGAAACAACTCCTTGAAAAATTCTGCTCCAGAATTGTCTGCAAAACAGAAACCGTTTTCAACGTCCGAGATTTTATGAAACTTGGTGTTTGTTTAATTGAAAGTCGATGTCGATATAAATTCATCGAGCGGCAAATTTATAACATAGAATTTTATAACACACAATATGTCACTCAATTCAACAACCACAATGGGAGAAAATTCACGTCCCAAATCATAACAGTAGAAATCATCTTGTCTGGTCTAATTCAATCCAAAATAAAAAATGGCTAATTTTTGGACAACCGTTCGAAAAGCAATCACCGAACAATTGAAGTTTCTCCAAGCAAATGCCAGAAGCTTATTCCCATGGCGTTACTTTATTGATAGCACCGCGACTGCGACGTGGCCCACTAGTAGGCACTGAGGGTATTCTCATAATGCTGCTGACCGACCAACATAAACCCAGTTTTCACAAATACTAAATGAAAACTAAACTAATGCATGGTCTATTGTATGTTCGTTATTTTCAAACTTGATCTTAAAAATATCTCTAATTTAAGTTGAATATTATTAAATTTACCACGCAGTTAGCGTAATATTTAGAGGAGCAACTGTGAAGATAATGTGAGATTTAAGTAACGCTGTGGCCAGCAATTGTATCTGCTAGCATGGACGAGAAAAACACGTAATGAGGTTTAAAAACGTTTAAATTCAATCCTTAAATTTCGTGATTCATTGCATATTGACAATAAAATTAATTTTTAGTTGAATATTAAAATATTGGGTTGATTAAAAATTTGAAAAAGCTTATTATTAAGAGAGATTTGACTAATATTAAACCTGATTAGCTTAATGTTAAACCTGATTAATTTAATACTAAATTTGATTAATTTAATATCAAATCTGATTAGCTTAATATTAAACCTGATTAATTTAATATAAAATCTGATTAATTTAATATCAAACCTGATTAGTTTAATATTAAACCTGATGAATTTAGTATTAAATCTCATTAGTTTAATACTAAAATAAAGCGATATTAGTTAAATATTTAGCTATATAAGGTTTAATACTACATTGAATTGAACACAATCGCTTGCATTTTCTATTTTTCTCAATTTTAATTCTCTCTGCCTGCTGCCTGCATAAAGGTTGCCATGGTAACCTGATCAATTTTTTTGTCTTTCATTTTGGTGTCCTGTCCATTATTTTTTCTTGAAGAGGAGTTGAGGGATGAATAAAATGTGCGAAAATACGAGATGCAAAATAACAATTGAGATGAAGAAGATCAAAAAAATTATTTCCTTGCCACGAAATAAATTAACGTTCAATTGAAGCCCTCAATCTCAACCTGGCTTACATTTGCCCGGACTTTCTTTTCTCGATGTTAGCTCAGTGGCGAGGTGAGATGTACGTTAGAAATGAGCTACCGAGCTTGATGAAAACATTTCGGTATAGTTCGCGTATGTGTGAATGTTCCTTGTCTGTCCATAGTATAGTTCGTGTATGTGTGAATGTTCCTTGTCTGTCCATAGTATAGTTCGTGTATGTGTGAATGTTCCTTGTCTGTCCATAGTATAGTTCGTGTTTGTGTGAATGTTCCTTGTCTGTCCATAGTATGGTTCGTGTATGTGTGAATGTTCCTTGTCTGTCCATAGTATAGTTCGTGTATGTGTGAATG